>MU002152.1:0-34440 GCA_010093585.1 Melanomma pulvis-pyrius CBS 109.77
TGCCCGCCGCCCGCCGCCGCAAGACAAGAATGACTGGCAGGCCCATGGTGGAGCAGCAGAGCAATGGCACTCCCCTCCTCGACCCCAGCCGCCTCCTCCCCTCGCCCATGCCCTCGCCCATGCCCTCGCCCATACCCTCGCCTATCCCTCCGCCGCCAGCCTCGTCGTCCCTGAGCTCGCAGCGCCCGCAGTCGGGCGTCTCGGCCGCGTCCTCCAGCAACGACAACAGATTCCGCGACGACCAGCCCGACGGCGCCGCTGTGCGCAAGACCCACAGCCATTCCGTGTCCTCGAATCCGCGCACTCTGGCGTCGTCGACGTCCAAGGGCAGCAAGGCCAGCCAGTCGGCTGACCACAGGCAACGCGCCGTCCGCACCCTTCCGCGTAAGAGACCCCGTGTGTTGCGACACAGTGCCCTCAACCTGACCATGTACAGCCTGGGTCCAGTCCGCCGACGACGACGACGACAATGCCGATCCCACCTCCCTCCTGCTCCCTAGGACCCCCACCAGCGTCCGACCCGCCTCGCACGTCTACCAGCCTTCGCCGAAGCCAAACGCTGTGCCCGGACGACACTTCGACCACGCCAGAGAAGGCACGCCCGTGACCATCACATCGCCCATCAGCGATCACGCGTCCAAATGGCAGCAGTTCGCCAAAGCCTCCAACCACGAACGCCCTGTTTCCGCCCCCGGCCAAGTCATGTCTGACGACTGGATACGAGCGAATCTCCCGGACCTCGAAGAGCCCTGGCATCCAATGGACAAGGAGGAGGAAGAGGACGAGCCCGGCTTCTGGTTGTTCAGTTCCAAGAAGCGGTCGCGGCGCTGGAGCCGCGCACAGCGGACCCTCATGAACCATCCGATGGTACCCCTCGTAGTCCGCATGATTGTCCTCACATTCTCCGTCATGGCGCTTGCTCTCGCCGGCTCTATTTTCCACAGGTCCGACTCTGCCGGCTGCGAAAACAATTCGTCAACCTGGATGGCCCTGCTTGTAGATGTCGTCGCCATATTGTACACGTCGTACATCACGTACGACGAGTACACGTCAAAACCGCTTGGCTTGCGCTCCCACAACGCAAAGATGAGGCTGATTTTCCTCGATTTAGCATTCATCGTCTTCGACTCCGCCAATCTGAGTCTGGCATTCCAGGCTCTGACCGACGAGCGCTGGGCGTGCCAGGAGACCGACGAAGCACCCAGCAATTTCTGCCAATTCTCGCGTGATATTTGCGTCAGACAAAAGGCTCTAACGGCTACTCTCTTTATCGCCCTCTTGGCGTGGTTGACTACCTTCGCTGTCAGCACTCTTAGGTTAGTCGCCGGTACCTCCTATCATAGAACATCAAGATCACTAATCACCGTGCATATAGACTTATTGAAAGAGTGGCTCGATAGCATTGTTTATACCCTTCTATCCTCCCTTGTACTTATACTAGTACCTCAAGATATGCATTAGAATAATGATATCGGATTCATATTCTTTTCTCCTTGGTTTCCTTGGCACATTTGTCCATCTAGTCCACAGCGTGGCGTTCCATATCTCTTTTTGTTTGCATATCCAAGGCGCTGGGGTGTTCAATTTGTTTTGCTTTAGCATGAAGTACTACGGCTGGTCTACGGCACATTGACTGGAAGTTTCTTTTTGTTTATTTTTAAATTTGCGGAGGGTTAGGTCCTTCGAGAGTATCTTGACCTAAGAGACAGGGTTTGGATAGAGGCGGTCCGCCCTAGAGAAGGTGGTATTAGGTAGATTATAAGTAGCTGTGTAGGTCGTAATGACGGGTGAGCCAACAACGATCCTCATTTTCAGAAATCACACATCCTTCCCATTTGGAGACCCACCCCACATTTGAATCACTCTCTCTCTCTCTGATTTGACTCTCATTCCTTCTCCTTTCAATTCCTTGCAACCCCTAGCTCACGTCTAGTCAGGCGGTGCTTTTATCTCGACTTCCTTCCGCTTGCTCTGTGTATCTAAGCTTTTGCTCTCTTAAGAGAAGCACGCGTGTAATAACAATCACCTCTCCATTCTTGATTTGGTTTCTCTACTACTATCTAGGTATCCTGCTTATTCCGATAATTTCATGTTCAGCTTCATCGTCTCTCCCTTTCACAAATGGTTGATACGAACAAGAGATGGGATTCGGGTTGTAGCTCCAAGACTCGCTGTCTCTGACACATAGAACCTGCCATGCCGTCCATATGCGTGCACGCAGCGTTTCTAGAAGCAAGCGCCATTCCGGCTAAATTAACCACGTCGAATCCCGAGGTCGATGCCCGAGACTTCGAGCCACGTACAAAAGATAGGCGCTCAAGAGATATGAAAGGTTGAAGAAAGACTGCTACAAACTAAAAAAATCATATAACTCGAGACGGTAACTTGGGCTGCTACCAAACCTATAACATCTCACCCTCATCAACGACCGGACGCGTCGGAGCAGGTGCAGCCGCAGGGCCTCTCCCGCCCCTCTCCACGCCCCTCTCTCCACCCCGCCCATCCTTCCCACGGCGCCCCTTCCGTATCACACTCTCCTCACCATTTGCAGCCCCACTGCCGACATATCCACCCCGTCCGCAGCGTTTCCCGCTCCGCCCATCACGCCCTTCGTAATTCCCACTCTTCTCTCGATTCCCCCCGTCCCGCCCGCCCGCCCCCTTCTTCCATTGCTCCCCGTTTCCACTCCTGGTCCTGGCTGGCGACCCGTGGCTCCTGTGGCACTTGGCGTCGGTGCACTGGGCGTCGTAAGGGCACGTCTCGTCTGAACTGGCGCTCGCACCGGGGGGTGCGGCGGGGGCCGGATGGCCGAAGGGGCAACGTGTGTTTCTGCACCTCCCGTTGAAACTGCAGGGTTTCTTGCGTTTGAGGTTGGACGGGGGCGGCTCCTGCTGTGGGTTTCCATGTCGTTGTAGTTTTTCTCGCTGTGGGGGTTCTCCTGGCTGGGCTCCTGGATTAGCGCCGCGATTTGTATGTCTATATCTGCAGTTTCGCTTCTTGCAGTCGAGATCGTGTCTGCAGGGTGTGTTTTCTGGATCCCGCCTGTCGCCGTCCATTTTTTGTTTCGGCTGCGAGCCCTGCTTCTCGAGGTCTGCTGCGTGGGACTTTTCGCGCGCCCCGCGGTTCGAGCGCTTGCAGTTTGGTCCCCATGGGTAGATGCCTGGTGCGGTATCGACGTCCGTTTCTTCGCCATCGGCAAAAGCACCGGTGTCTTCTTCTATGCTTGTGGTTCCCGGGCTGGACTTGTGACTCTGCTGTTCGGGGAGATATCGCTGAAAGTGCCAGTAATTCGTGGCTGGTTCCGAGGAAGGATAGTTTATATTGAGATGGGGGGAGATGTGCGCCCGTCGAACTCTCCTGGAGAACGGTCTATCCTCAAAAGCGTGGCGGTGCACGTAGTGAGTGATCTCCGCGAAGGTGACCGTTCCGTGGCCCTCTCTGACGAAGCACTTGGGGTTGGTTTTCCGGTGCTCCCAAATCCAATCCATGGTAATCTGATAGTCCCATCTGTGGTGGTCCGAGAGAGTATACCTAGCGTCAATTTCCTGGATAGCGGCCTCGACTTTCAACATGATGGGTAGCGTTTCGGTATGCTTGTTCTGTCTGTTCGGCCTATAGTGCGAGCCTCGTGCGAGGTTGATCAGTCGCGCGGTTCGGAAGAAAAGTCGATCCCAACCTAGCTTTCGCAGGCCCAGGGCGAGAAAAGGCCAGCGTACTACGTGGTTGGGGAAGTAGATGATGAGTTCCTCGAAACTGATGTCATCCATCTCATCCCAGGGGAGATCCGAGTACCATGGGGGCGCGTTGCAGATGCGTTTCTGGCTGAGCTGTATTGCTCGTTCGATCTCTTGGGCGTGCTGCTGAGGATTCAAGAGGATGTTGTGGTAGTCGACGTCGTGGTAATCGTCCAAGAGGGGATGACCTTCCGGCTCCATGCCTACAACGTCGTAATAGACTGGTTCTTTCATGCTCATGTTATTGAAAGAAGCGTCGATATTATATTGCATTGGCGAAGTTGCTGTGGGTGAACATTGTAACATGGGCGAAGTTGGGGAGAGCGGGAACTTAGTTTGGCGGGCTAGGTGCTCATGCTCTCTTAGAGTTGATCTTTGAATCTTTTCGTCCCTGCTAGGTCTCTGAAATGTCGGCTGTCGGAATATTAGTTTCGCATAGTCAGAGTGATATACCTTCTGAACTTTTTCGCTGCTCTCGGGGTCCTTGGAGGATCGCCGACGCTTGATGGATGGATGTTCCCTTGGTGGGGCTACGTCGTCAAACAATTTATTTGACGTTATGCTCATACGCTCTGAAAAACTGTAGCTTGGTCTTTGCGGCCCTCCATCGAGTGGTTGTTGCCCATATTCGCCACTACCGACGTGGGGAGTGCCATTTGGACGGGTGCTCATTGGACTGAGAGGAGGGTCGAGTAAAGCGCCATGGTCTGGGTTATGAGCCATACTTGATGACAAAGAGGTATTCTCATCAATAGGAGGAAGAGAGGCGAGCTCAGGTGCGTGTTTACAAGTGCTCTGTGATTGAAGACACGGCGCGTGACTATGTAATGTTCCGTAAAGCAAACGAGATGGTTGTGTCTAGAAATTGAATACTCAGGAAATGATGGATATAGAGTGATTGAAAGGCAGTACACAATAACATTGTGTCAAAAATAGAACAAGACGGAAGACGTATGCATTAAAGAAGACCGACAAGAGCTTTTGTCTCGATAGAGTAGATAAAGAATCGGCGCAGCTTCTCATTCCTTGTAAAACTAGGACGATGGAACTTAGTCTTGACGGGGTAAATACGACTTTCTTTGTTTGGACCAAAGAGAACTAACAGAAGTTCATTTTGGATTGCAGACCACAAGGTAGGGACTGAAGACACCTGGACATAAATTGTTAGCATCTGCGTCAAATCTAGGCTAGGAAGTAGAAAACACTCACCGCTCAAGAACAGTCTTCCAGTCTTCGCATCATGTCTTGCAGTCGTGACGAAGCTCATTACTCGAGCTTCACCATCCTCCAGAATTTTCTCGACTTGGTATGCATGGCCCGTGTTTCTGACTCTGAATATCGTTGACGGAGACGCCTTCTGGTAAGGATTCTCCATCGTTGCCATGGCCTTGGCCATGTCCGGTATCGCGGCCACGAAAAGATCCCCATTGGCGTCAGCCGCAAGATTATCGATCGGCATCTTGACCTCGATGGTATCGATATGCTTCAGCATCTTGTCGGTTTGTAGTTCAAATACGCGGATTTTGCCATCGACACTACTGGGGACGTATATGAGGCCGTTTTTCCCCTTTGTGATGCCATTTGGGAACTTGAGATTGATTGTTGTTGCGCCATGGCACACGCCCGTCGGCGAGCAGTAAGCGACGTTGCCTCCGCCTACTATGGGATCGAATTGCTTGCGCAGGCCAACTTTCGTAGAATGATCGTTGGACACTACAAATGCTCCATCGCCGATGACGGCAACGCGATTCGGAGACCAGACCTCGGTGGACAATACTGTTCGCAAATGCTGCATTTTTCTTTGTCCTCGCTTGAAGTCGAAGACATCGACAGTCACATTGGCTCCAAATTTCGTAGGATCGATGTATTTCCTCTCAACATCCACGGGAGGCCGCTGGTTGATCAGATAAAATTGAATCGTCGATGCATCAATGACTTCCACATCGAATCCTACGAGGTCTAAAGTTTCGTCACCTGCACCCGTCGCGCCAAAGTAGCCTGCAGGCTGGATAGAGCGCATTCCAAACAGGCCGTCTGCACCAGGAGAATCGATGTCAAGGGCCATGAGCTCGGAACCTCCTGGCCTTCGTCCGGAAACATTTAGCCTATTCATTCTACACACGATTAGATCAGAACTGAGACTTGTCGAGCCGTGCAGAATAGGGGTATAACATACGCCGCATTCCACGCCATTCTGTGCCCGATGCCTGTGCACGCTGCGTATAGCACTCGTGCTTCGTCGTCCAGCCATATATCCTCGCATGCCGCGAGCCTCTCATGTTCGATGCGTCGGCACGAGTAGGGGAAATTTTCGATTGGTTGAACAAGGCGACCAATGCCAAGCGTGACGAACAGCACATCTTTTAGAAACAGTTGATAGAATGCTGCGGATAGCAGCACGAATGCAGAGATGTATGTGAGACGGGCCATTGTAGTCTCGGCAAGTACAAACGACTAGAGAAAGACGGCAGATGCAGGAGGGCGAAGCAAAGATGAGTGGAAGGAGACGAGGTGGCATGGAAGGTAGAAAGGATAAAGTGGAGGTGGAGTAAGCCCGAAGAGGATTCCGCTGTGTAGAGCCCGCTTGAATCCTTCGTGTAGCCCTTGAAGCTTACTTCAGATATCATGTTAGTATGAATACTACCCACGTCGTTGATGTATGAGACGGTGGTGATGAAATTGTGAGGTGCAGGTGTAAGCTATGATACTGAAGCATACTTCTAAAAGAGTACCAACAAATATCTACCCACAAAGGTGCATATAGGAAGAAGGCGTGCGTTGACTGGGATGCCTGCAACCGCTTCGATATTTTTCAAAGGAATTTACAAAATCTACAGCTTGATACAGGAATGGATACAGGAATGGCTTGCTCAATCCCTGCCCTTCAAGTCTTCCAATCTCTCCGTGAGTCTCTCCCACCCAGCACCATCCTCCCAATTTTCCTTGCCTTTCCCCATAATACTCCTGACTGCACTTCGAGCCTTGAACTTCCAATCCTTAGCTACGAGCTCCCCACTCCCAGCCGCCAGCCCTTCTGTTCGCTCTCTAGGGCCCAAACTCTCATAAGCGTCTACAAGATCAATCGTATGATCGACAACCGCATTCCAACGAGATTCGGCGCCATTTTCCCAGTTAGGCTGCGAGGTGATGGCACGCCATGCTCTCTCGTGGCACTCGAGAGCCGAAGAAGGCCGATTGGTGTGGATATATAGTGTGGATAAAATGATCCAGAGTTTGGGTGAGAAGGTGATGAGTGGCTTGACGTGCTTTTCGATCAATTCATTCACCATTCGCGGTAGCCCTGCCCTTGAGAAGTCAGAGCTCCCTTCTTCTTGAATAGCATGACGGACAAGAAGATCTAAGATCTCTTCGTCAATGCACTTCTCGCCTTCAGCGGAGCCTCGCAATTCGCATATGCGGCGCTGTGCGGTAATAACATCGGACCACGAAGGTGGGTTGGTGGATGCTGCGACGGTAAGAACGTTGATCCATATTTTCGAATTGTCATGTTTGAGAGTGGCGGCGCGTTTGAAGGCCTTTAGTGCGTCTTGTCGAGGATGATTTGTGATTTGGTTTCCATCATGGACTTCTTCTTCACCATCTTTTGGCTTGGGTCGGAGATGAAGAAGCGAAGCCGCGAGGTTGCTCCATGCTTCCGCGTCTAGATCGTCGAGCTGTACACAGCGGGAGAACGCCTCAACAGCATTCTTGAACTGTAGTAGCTCGAGATAAGCGCACCCAAGTGCAAACCAAGCAGGATGATTCAGAGTGTTGACTTTGAGTGACAGCGAGTATGCCTCCGCAGCCTTCTCATAATCCTGTAGCGTAAAGTACTGTCGGCCGAGTTCGCGTTGAGCACGAGCATACCGACGTCCCGAGACTTCCCAGGCCTTCTCGTACATTGACATGTCCTTGTCGATATCTCCCAGAATGCAGTACAGTCGTGGCGCTTCTGCGGGAGGCGGATCCCTCACTGCGCCCTCCCATTTCTCCTCTTCGAGATCTACAGTGTCGTCGTTCCCAGAGGTAGCATGGAAGAGCTGCTTCCTGATAATTTTCTTTGCTTTGTCCTCCTTGTCCGTGGCTGCCCAGCACAAGGCCGCCTCTGCCCACATTTCAAGCCTCTCATAGATTTCTAGTGCTGAACGAAGACCTCCAACACTGACCCAGCGAGATGCAAGCTCAGCTTCTAGCTCCCAACGAGACGGCGAACAAAGTGGAAATATATAACGAAGACGTTCGTCGACCGGAGCTGCTTCCCCTTCTTTTGCCTTTGGTAGAAATGAAGCCACCTGAGTACCTTCCTCTCCACTTTCTGTGGCCTTGACCTCTGATGTCTCTGCAATGACTTGATCCACCAGAGCTTGTAGTTGCAAGAGTCCGCGCTCCATCGTTCTCGATTTATATCCCTCAATCCTACTTCGAACGAGTAGAGCTTGTGTGTATACTTGCCAATTCGAACTTCCTCCTTCTAAGACTCGGGTGGCATAAGGCAGTGTTTGTTCTCGTGTGATACCATCCGCGGGATTGGTGTTCGTAACAGCGGAAGCTAGGGAAAGCAGGATCACGGAATCCAATGGATCTAGCAAAGGTTGATTTGAAGGGTCTAGCGACGTAAGATCAGCTGGAATAGGCGATTCTCCTCCGTTGTTGGTGGATGTGGGTGCCCCGGCGAAGGAAATAGACTCAAGTAAAGTATCATCGTTGAGATCCAGATTACTAGGTTTCGAGACTTCCGTAGGTTCACCATTTGACTCTGAGCCAGCGCTACGAGCCAGCACAAGTAACTGGCTATAATCATTCTCTTGGAACTTTGTCCGTTTTCCCAGCATTCCAGTCAAGATGAATTCGAATTTCCTTTCTGAGGTGGCCTTGTCAAGATCGGCTTTGGCTTGCTTGTCGAGTCCATGGTGAATGTGAATGGCTGCCCGTTCTAATAGGAAGTGGACATGCAAATTTTCAATGCTACATTTCGATTCAGAAGATAATATCAAATTCTCCAGAGTTTCCAGGTCCTCATAGATGCTGCTTTGCAACGACGGCGCGACTTCCGAAAGCAGTCGCTGATGGATGAAATTGACTCTAAGTTTTGCCCACTTAGATGTACCGATGTTCTTTTGAATTGGTGGACAGGTCAAAATGGTGTCTGCTAGACATAGCAGTTCGATATTTGGTGTAAGTTTGTACGCAGCTACTCCGTCCACACGAAGCGAAGCGATAAGTCCAGTCCGTAAACTAGCCACAGCGGTGATATTGGATGACACATTAGAAGGAAGAATGACATTTGCAGGACTGAAAGGGAGAGGAGGCCCGGTAACAGTTGACTGTAAGAAAGCGGAGAGAGCAGCGACCGCGACAATGAAGAACAGGAGCTGACGATAGGCGGAAGTTTTTTGCGGAGGTGTTCCCGCCTCTTCGTCTCGCTTGGCCAATATGAGACCTAGACGATGGAAAATATAGTCACTCCACAAGGGGAAGTCTTCGAGTTGGACATTCCTCATAGCGTCGCTCTCTTGATGCCCGAGTAAGGCTTGCACTTCTGGATGCTGGAAGATAGCCAGAAAGTCTCCTTTTTCCACGGCTTGGAGGAGATCTTGAAGAACGGACGCAAGCTCCTCTGGGAGAGAGCTTCGTAGGAAGTTGATGAGTACCTCTGCCATGTTGAAGATTTGTGTGGCGGCGTAGAAGATTTTGGTGAGTTTTGCCTAACTTGGTCCACAAGTGGATGACTCGGAAAAAATTAGTGCGTAAGGGGCGCTAAGTCGTTTTCGGCCTGGCAAGTCAAGAATCTAACATGAGGAGGTTTCTCCAAACGCAGTAGGAATCTATAATGCATACTTTATTCTTATGCCTTCTAGCTAAGTTTCCTTAGTTATCTTATTGGATGAATTGCTCCCTGGTACTGGACCACATATTGTGAATGGGCATTAAAAAGCACCTCTCGAGGAAATAACATAATCTCAAAAAGTATCATAATAACCATAAATAGTCAGAGAGCTGTGAGGATACGTATTTGAAGTTCATTGTCCTATTGTCTTAGACATCATCGTCATCATGATCGCTTCACTCCATCCTGGGCAAGCATACCAAAAGAATATACAAGACACTACAAAAATAAAAGATAACCAAAAAGGCGGCGTGAACTCTAGTCAGAGTCACTGCTAGAAGAAGAGCTGCTGCCTCCTCCACGGCTCTTCGATCTGTGTTGCTTGTGCTTCTTGTGACCGTGTCCGTGGCTGCTGTGGCCGTGACTGCTGTGGCTTCCAGCATAGAGACCACCGAGACCAGCTGCAGAGCCAGCGTATGAGCCGCCGTGCGAGCCGCTGCCGCTCGACTTGTGCTTCTTGTCTTTCTTCTTCCTATAGGTAGCGTGTTAGCATTCTGGCTCAGTTACTCTTTCTGATTTTGACGTACTTTTTGTCTCCTCCTAGCATATTTGCTCCAATAGCACCGGCTATCATGCCGCCGACTGTGCCCAAAGCTCCACCGCCGAGCTTGTTTCCAACGAATGCACCGCCTGCTCCACCCAAAAGGGTAGATCCAAGACCACGATCGCCTTCGGGGCCGCCGGGGCCTCCGGGACCCCCGGGAGCACCAGGCTGGCCATAATGCTGCTGTTGTGGTTGATGGGGATCACCGTATCCGTGCTGCTGAGGTGGGCCGCCGTAGGGTTGTTGCGCTGGAGGAGGATAGGGGGAGTGGCCGCGGTTTGGGTCGTAGCTTTGATCGTAGCCGCCCGGTGGAGGGGCACCGTAATGCTGCTGTGGGGGCGGAGACTGGTAGGGATCATGCGCCGGTTGTTGGTATTGGCCCTGCAGCGATGTTAGCAAGTTTGCCTTTCTGATGTGAGGCGATTGCGCTCACCTGGCCCTGAGGGTAAGGGTTGTGGCCCTGGCCGTACTGGTCATGAGCAGGTTGGCCATACTGCTGTGGATGTCCTTGGTCGCCATATCCGTGTTGCGGCGGCGGACCGCCGTACTGCTGTTGGCCTTGATAGCCTTGATGCGAGCCGTCGCCGCCGTAATAGCCGGCACCGGACATGATTTATGGTATGAATGGAATCGATAGGGTACTCAAATAGTGGTTGGGGAGGTGGAAGGGTGAGTTGAGGGCTGCGGGCTGCTAGGCGATTGCTTATGGCGGGGGAGGGGAGATGGAGGGGTGGTTGGTGCAGGTCTCTCAAAGGGATCACACGGCGGCTTTATATGATACGAATGGCGCTGGGTCAGCGAGCGGAAACAGCCACATGGGCGGCAAGTGACTCCCTCGGGCGGCCATTCCCGACGCGTGCGACATGCAATTGCGGCCCACGACGGGGGCTGAGCTGAGTAGATTGTGGTGGAGTCGCGGAGGGGAGGAATTGCGACACACAAAATGACGCAGCCACCAGCCACCTGCCGCCAGCCACCAGCCACCTGCGCCACGATTTCGTCGTCAAACGGTATCTCCATCTATCCTCATTGTGAATGAAAGCAGAGCATACAAGACCTCGATCAAAAGGCACTTCATCATCAAGAGTAAGGCAGCATAAAGTGATCCTAATCCTTGTGACGCGATACTCGTTCTGTATCAGCAGTACAAGATGACAACGAACTACTGCGTACCTTTGCTCAAAGTATGACGGAGATTCGGATTGAGACGCCCCACGTTGGCGAGTGTGCACAGTCGTGACTCGAGCGTGTGCCCATATTTCTAGCTCCGAGCAACTTCTCTGGGGAAGTGTAAAAGCTTTTCTGCTAGGTAAAGGCTTTGTAAGGGCCATATCAATCCTTTTACCTTCTACTCGAGGTTGACGAGCTATCCACCGTGTTCACCTGGGGTCGTAACACGAAGAAGGAATGATTGTGAATGAGAAGCAAGTTCATTCTCTCATTCTTTGTCTGCACTTCTAGATCCGGCCGGTGGGACCCCATTTAGGTGCAGCTGTACTGCGAGACTTGCCAGTGCCTAAATCGTGTTAGGAATTAAAACAGAACAAGATTTGCCTTTGGATTCATGCTCGTAGTTTTGACGTCGTACTCGTCGTGCAGAGCCAGCACTGATCGGAAACGGTGTTCCAGATAAAGAATCCACTATCCAACAGGTATGAACGCCGCTGATCTATGTTTTCAGGAGATAAGGTGTGGCTTCTAGCATGGAGCGTGGTAACGGCCCAGAAATCGGGAAGGTTGCGCTCGAGGATGCGGATAATCTTTGCTCGCTCGCAGTTATTTTTTGTGGTATCGTCCCAGGATCTATTGCCGTCAATCTAGAGAAAACCTTTGCACGCCCCAGGATGAGTGCTGCTACACAGCATAGATAGAGATACCTAGAGATCAGTTGAGTAAGTTCCGTTGGCAGTTCCGCCAAAGACAGCGGCCTTGATATACGGGCGCAACACTACGTCGTGATTTGTAGGAAGTTCCATTCTATTGTCTCAATTAAGCTTGTGCCTATTAGGAACAGTTGTTAGCAATCCAGAGACTTAATCTCGCCTTTTGGTCCACAGGGCCGCCGCAGCTGTATGACGATAAGCTCACCTATGAAGGAGAGCTGTCATAATGTACTACATAATGTTACCATTGCATGTTGGTGGAGGTTGACAAGGCAGACAAAGAAGGCGAAGTTTTGTCGTGGGATTAGAACTAAAGCAGATCTGTCAAATTGGAGAAAGTTGGTCAAGCGGTGCGCGTGCCTCGTAGGCAGCAGGATAGGCAATCGGTTCTAGCCAAAGGTCCAAAGATCGATATAAACTTGTTGTCAATGTAGTAAGATGATAGGAAACTCTGCCTAGCACTGCGCTTTCCTACTGTATTCATCAAAAGGAGAAAGAAAGCCCAGCACCTAGAATGATGTTTCCCCGCATCGGAGGGGCTCGTCTCCTAATTTCCTGATATCTCTTGGCCATACCTACTTCCTAATTCGTGTTGGCGGCTTGCCACGCAGAGAAGTCCAATAAGTGACCCAGAAAGCTCATTATCCCTGCCTGTATAGCAAAGCTCTCTGTGTCTGACCAGCCCTTGCCACATTACGATCAACAGCATTATGAGTCACTCACTGACCGAGATAAATCGGCCACCGCGGGCTGACGTCTTGCCCTTGGCGTTGAAATCCACAGGGACACACCCCATAAAGATGTGGAGAAGAGAGGGGAATAGAATATGCAGAGAAAGGAGGGAGCAGCAGAGGGAGAGAGAAGGAAAGCCCATGATTATATTTCGTCTCGCTAAATTGCCATTTACAAAATACCTCAGGCATCCATATGCAGTCATTGTGATACAAAAATGCATCAGTCGGCAGGTCGGCAGGTCGCCAGATAATCCGGCCCGCGCGCGTTCCGTCATCCGATCAAATCACGTGCCCTCGTATAACTTGTTCTCCTGAATCCTGAGCACCTTCCACCAATCTTTCCTGCCCTACCTAGGACTTACTTTCGTACACAGCGAGGCTTCTGTGATATGTTTGCTATCCTACAAAGAGCCAAACACCCATATAAAACTCTTGTTGATCGAGCGCTGTGAATTGTCGATGCAAATCACGCAACAGTAACTTGAAACGAAGTACGAGATACGATACGTTCGCTCGTTTAAATCTCGCATATTTCCGCCGTATTTGTAGGATTTCGGAACTAGTGCGTACCGACCAACAAGCTCATCTACATTACTACCGTGCGCATCGCCGCGCATGTAACCCCATATAAGTTACGATCGGAGCGTTTCGCGCTTCTTTCCAGAACGTGGCTGCACCTCGATTCGTCCCCGGTGAGGAAAACGGAAACACCACGTAACGCGCAACCCCCCATTTCAGGCACCAGTTTTCCGACCCCCTAAATACTACTATGTAGCGCTCTCGATATATTTCGACATTATCCATAGCCTTTCTTCAACCCCAACTCTGATTGTCTTCTATCATGGCAATATTTGGGAAGGACAAACCTTCGCCACCTTCGGCTACTGTCGCAGCAGACGCTGTCGAACAGAACATCCTGGTGGTTGAAAATGCGACTGCTGAAAAAGATCCAGTGGCAGAATCAGCCCAAGACAATGAGAAGAACGATGTCGAAGACAAAAAGGAGAAGAAGAAGCCCACAGCCAACATAGGAAACTATTTCGTAAGCGTAGAAGCTCGAAAATCCAAAATGCAGAGCTAACGTTGCCTCAGAGAGTTCTTTCATATGGCAATGGCTTTGATGTCTTCCTCATGCTTGCGAGCTGTATTACGTCCATTGGTGCTGGAATTGTGAGTTCTTGATCTAACAAAGGGTGACAGAATTCTAATTGATGGTGAAGGCAATGCCACTGATGAATGTCGTTTTCGGTATGCAACGTAGCTGTGATTCTACAGAATAGATCTGACTTCCGTTAGGAAACCTCGTCGGGAACTTTACGGGGTATTTCTTACCGAACAGTACTGTCACAAAGCAAGAATTCCAAAAATCGGTGAACCAGAATTCGTACGTTGTATCCGACAGTCATTCTATGATTCAGAGTATCCCAATTGACAGAATTCATTCAGACTCTACATAGTCTACTTGTTCATCGGCAAATTTGTCTTGAGTTATATATCCATGGTACGAACATCCAGTCTAATGTGTTCTTCCCTCGGTTGTTAATCCCCCTGAAAAGCTTTCTATCCGAATCAGTGGGCTTCGAATCTCCGCTGCTTTACGATTAGCCTACCTTCGTGCGACCTTGGCTCAACCCGTGAGCGTAATCGATACCATCTCCCCTGGAAAAGTCTCAACCCGCATAACTACATCATCTAACACGATTCAACTGGCGATCTCACAGCACTTTGCTATGCTTTTCCAGTCTCTGGCCTTCACTATCGGGCTCTACGTTGTTGCATTTGTGAAAAGTTGGCTGCTAACCCTCGTGGCCAGTGCCTCCCTTCCATTCATTCTCATCACATACGGAAGCTTGGTTCCGCCCTTCATCAAGATACACAAAGTTACCGAAAATTTTCATGAGCAGGCCTCGGCATTGGCATTTGAGATGTTCTCGTCGATCCGAATCATTGTTGCCTTCGGGGCGGAAGCCAAATTATGCAGGCAACACGAGGAATTGCTGAACAAGGCTGCAAAAAACAATAAGAGAGCCGCGCCGCTCATGGGAGCCATGATGTCTCCATCCATGCTTGCGATGTATGGGACGTTTGGTCTGACCTTCTGGTTTGGGATCCGACAGTACAGCCGCGGACACCTCGATAACATCAGCGTAATCATTGTGTGAGTCCTTTCTTTATATATGTTAGGAGCATTATCTGATCTTAGCATACAGCGTTCTTTTTTCAGTTATGATGGCTGTGATGAGCATAGGCAGATTGGCATCGCCTATTATCGCTGTTGCGAAGGCAGCATCCGCTGCAACTGAGCTTTTTGTCACTATCGACGCTGAAGTTCCTGATACTTCCGGACTGAAAGATCCCGATGTTTCCGCCGATAGCAACATTGTCTTTGAGAAAGTTGCATTCTCATACCCGAGCAGACCCAACGTACAAATTCTAGACGGCATGGACCTGGAGTTCGACGCTGGAAAGGTGACGGCAATCGTAGGCCCTTCAGGCTCTGGGAAGAGTACAGTCGTGTCACTGCTTCAACGATGGTATGATCTTCTCGGGACTACTGCTAAAGTCACCACAACCGACAAGACCGGAGACACTACCCCGACCGGATCCCTTACTGGAAAAGATTCTAAGAAGACCAAGAAAACCAGTAAAGCCGATAAATCAGACGAAAAGGCCGATGAGGTGATAGGGCCACATACATGTACTGGTGCTATCAAGATCGGAGGCGTTGATCTCCGTCAAATCGATTTAAAGTGGTTCCGATCTCAGATTGGATTGGTGCAACAAGAGCCCTTTCTATTCAACGACACACTTTTCAATAACGTCGCTTACGGACTTTGTGGGACGCCGTTGAATGATGTGACAAAGGAGGAGAAGATGGTAAGTACCAAATTCCTAGCACTAAAGTTACGACCAAGTGTACAGGAAATATACTAATACCACCTGCACTTAGGCAATGGTTGAAGAAGCTTGTAGAGAGGCGTATGCGGAAGAATTTATCAACAAACTACCGCTAGGTTACGAAACTATGGTCGGCGAGAGCGGCATCAAACTCTCTGGAGGTATATTCGCACAAACTTGAAGCATTCAAATATCTCTAACCATGGGGATAGGACAACGGCAACGCATAGCAATTGCAAGAAGTATCATCAAGAAGCCTCCGATCCTCATTCTAGACGAGGCTACAAGCGCCATCGATGTCCGAACCGAGCGCATCGTCCAGGAAGCCCTCGACCGTGTTTCGCGAAACAGAACAACAATCGTCATTGCCCATCGACTTTCGACCATCAAACGAGCGGATAAGATCATTGTCCTCCGGAAAGGCAAACTCGTCGAGCAAGGCAGTCATGAGGAGCTCTTGAAAATCGAAGACGGAGTCTACTATGGCTTAGTTCATGCACAAGACCTTACAATGGAGGCCGAAGAGGAGGTGGAAGATGATGTTGCACTCCACAAAACCAAGACAAGCGGGACAGAAAACACCGATGCGATAAATGTGCGCGAAGACCATATCTTTACCGAGGATCCAGAATACAAACAGAAGGGTCTGTTGATGAGCTTCGGTCGTTTGATCGTTGAACAACGGCATCATTGGTTTCTGTACACTGTCGCCATTATTGGCATTCTGTGTGCGGGGGCCGTTTACCCTCTTCAAGCCTATATCTTCGCCAACATCGTCCAGACCTTCACATACACGGGAGAGCAATTTGTCAAGGAGGGCAATTTCTGGTCAGGGATGTTCGGGGTGGAGGCTGCTGGCGTAGGAGTGGCCTACTTCACCTTGGGCTTCGCTTCGCATCTCATCTCTATAGCCATCACACGTTTCTATCGGCAAGAGTATCTTGTCTCCATGATCCGGAAGAGAATACCGTTCTTCGACGCTGAAGGACACTCTGCAGGAGCACTCACTAGTAGACTGAGCGCGGACACAGAACAGCTGCAGCAACTAATGAGCACCGAAATGTCAATGGCACTGATTGCATGCGTCAACTTAGTCGGATCCATAGCCATAGTAAGGATGCCCGGATCCCTCTTCCATTTTATACTGACAGGCAAAAACAGGCCTTCGCGTACGGCTGGAAGCTCACACTAGTCGGACTTTTCTGTGCCCTCCCGCCCATTCTCGTTGCTGGTTATCTGAGATTCACCCTCGAGATGCAGTTCGAGAAGATGAACGCCGCTGTTTTTGAGGATAGCTCACAGTTCGCTACCGAAGCTGTGGGTGCATTCAGAACCGTTCTATCGCTCACCATGGAGGAAATGATTGGAAATCGATACGAGTCCTTATTAGGCACTCATGTGAGGCGGGCGTTTGGCAGTGCAAAATTTGGAACTGTTATTTTCGCAGCTTCTGATAGCGTTGAGCTTGCGTGTATGGCCTTGGCCTTTTGGTAAGTAGCTCGAAGTCTTATATTAAATGCTAACTAACTCTCTCACTAGGTATGGGGGCACTTTACTCGCCTCTAGGGAGTACAATCTAGTCGATTTCTTCATCATCTACATGGCCGTTGTCCAAGGCGCCGTCGCTGCTGGAATGTGGTTTAGCTTCACTCCAAGTAATTCTCTCTTCCCCCCATCCTTCTTCACGTTACTAATATGTCCAGACATGGCCCAAGCCGCCGGAGCCGCAAACCGCATCCTATCCTTGCGCATCTCGAAGAAAGTTGCCCCCCAAAAGTACACCCCGGTAGCCCCCACGTCGGGCGGCGTCGGCCTCGAATTCCAAAACGTCTACTTCAGCTACAAATCGCGCGAAGTGCCCGTCCTCTCCAACCTCAACATCAAGGTAGCTCCCGGGCAATTCGCCGCGCTGGTCGGGGCCTCGGGCTGCGGTAAGAGCACGACCATCTCGCTGCTCGAGCGCTTCTACGACGCCACGTCGGGCTACGTGCTGTACAACGAGCAGGATATCACGTCGCTGGACCCTCAGGAGTACCGCAAGCAAGTCAGCCTCGTGTCGCAGGAGCCCACGCTGTACGAGGGCTCGATCCGCGAGAACGTCGCGCTGTCCGTGGACGAGGCCACGGACGACGACGTTGAGAAGGCTTGCCGTGACGCCCAGATCCACGACTTCATCGTCTCACTGCCTGAGGGCTACGGCACGCGGCTGGGGCCCAAGGGCCTGTCGCTCTCCGGCGGCCAGAAGCAGCGCCTAAGTCTCGCGCGCGCCCTGCTTCGCAAGCCAAAGCTGCTGCTTCTTGACGAGGCGACGAGCAGTCTGGACTCGGAGAGCGAGAAGCTCGTCCAGGCGGCCATTGAGCGCGCGGCGGGCGAGGGCGGGAGAACCGTGGTCGCGGTGGCGCATCGGCTGGCCACGATCCAGAAGGCGGATGTTATTTTTGTTTTGGGCAGTGGGAGGGTCCTGGAGAAGGGCGACCATCAGGGCCTGCTGAGGAAGAAGGGCATCTACTATCAGATGGTAAGTTTTCGTTCCGAGTCGCTCTCCGCGTTCGCGTACTAACGTCGACACAGTGCCAGGCTCAGGCTTTGGACCGGTAGGTTCTGCCGGCTGGTCTACCTACGTCGTTTCACGGGGTAGATGCGTTTGTTTCCACTCTTCGGAGACTATGATACTTTCATTTTATTCGGCTACGCATGTTATGGCATGTTCCAAAAAGGCGCGGACATCACCTGCATGTCCCCATGCATACATGTGTTACCCTTGTCACTCCACTTCTTATTCACCCCTTACCCAAAAGTCGCCTCTAGTCTCTCGGCAATTTCTTTTTATTTGAGAGCAAAAACCTCTCGTAATACCTTCGTTGTAACACCTTCGTCTCACTAAGTAGTTAATATATAGAATATTATGTTCTTGTTCTTGTTCACGTCCACTCTTGGTCTATGATCGCTGCGCTTCTAGACTTTACAAATTAACATCATATGAGCATTGATTATTCTCGAGGCACTTATTAGTGTATGTAGTACATAACAGAGTACAACTGTCTATCCAAGACCAGGGAACTATGACTCGCTATGCAGAAACAAAACAAGTACAGGAACAACGCCGGGGGTATAGACATGGAGAAAGTATAAGTATAAGCGAAATATATGCAGGAAATTGGTTTACGGCTCCCTCTCTCGATCCTCATCCTGATGTACATCGAGTCCGCGTAGTCGTCTTGTCAGAAGTCCCGCCCCTGGCGAGGCTGATGAGCCACCTACACCACAGAATGCATTCCCTCCATATCCAACATCGCCCTTGTTGAGCTTTTCGAAAGTATCAGTATAGTTATTCTCAGGGCTACCAAAACCTGACCGCGGCGATGAAGCATTCGTGCGAGATTGGAAAGGAGTATCTGAATCTATATCCATCGGATCTCGAGATACAGGACGAGAGTCAATTGTAGGAAGGCGAGTCAGACTGAACGGTATGGACTGTAGTGCTGGCATCGGGGTGCTGAAATGGCTAGAGGAGTTTGCGTTGCCTCCAGTGAATTGGATCGCGGGTGGGGGGAGTGGAGGATGCTGCCTCGGGTTTTCCATGGGATCGGGGGCTTGATGTGAAAGCGAAAAGGCTGCACTGCGACGTCGGAGGGCCTTTTCGCTTGCCAAATGCGTTGCAGCCAACGATGTTGATTGGGATGCTAATGAATCGCGTGTGGGCTTATATGCGCTATAGCGGGGCTCTGGTAACTGAATCTCGTTCCTAAGCTTCTCTTTGCCATCCGGCACCCGATTGGCAAATACTACGCGGATAGATTTGTACAAGTAATATCGACCTTTCGATGGACAGCACATGTGCAAATGTATCAAATATCGGAGGATAGGTCGATCGTTCGGGTCGTCAGAACTACTCAGTGCGGCTTCCGGCCTATCCGTACCCAGGTTCTTGCGAGACGACATAGGCATGTCGATAATCGGTCCCGCTGAATAGCTGCGCTGGCGTACGAATGTCTTTTGGCCCGGTTCCATATCAGACAGATCATAAGGAACTAGGAATAGCTTAACAGCTGTTTTGTTTGGGTTTTTGAGTACAATTTGTAGCTGCCCTTGCTGTGGAATGCGATAGCTGCCACCTGGTGGGGATTTTGGCGATATCGATCTCCTCTTCCTTTTTTCCCGTCGGCGAATATCCTCTCTGGGGATGCGATAGGGCTGTTCTTCCCTAAGACTGGGCTGAAAATCAATATCATCTTGATCAGGGTGAGGAACGGTGTGTCGTCGTTTTCGTTTGCCCGCTTCGCTGCTCTCTGCAGGTGGAGAGAGACTATTCTCAAGATCAATGAGACCGACATACGGACTGGGAGAGTCATCGGCGATCCGACCGTTTCCGGTTCCATAGCTATAGAATACAGCAGGAAACGGTACTGTAACGTGAGGAGGACATTTCAAATTTGACTTGCATTCGCCCTTTCCGAGAACTCCAATTTTAGCAACAAAATTCAAGGGACGCGACGGGGTGGTCGACATCCTTCCACGTAATATCGATTCCTCGTAAGAGCCAACCATTGGCGCGTGATGCAGAGGAGACGCATCTGAGGAGCAAGATGGCCTTCGGGAATTGAGGAGCGGTGTCTGAGGACTGGAATGGGGCTGGAACTGGGTGAATGAGGTCAGGGATCGTCTGGGTTGATGTGCCTGGTATGGGAAAGCTCCTTCTCTTCTCAAATGTCGAGCCGCAGGGGTTCCAGAGGCTGATGTCGCCATCTGCATAGATCTGAGGGTCTGAAAGGAATGAGGCGAAAAAGTGTGTCGTCGGTTGCTTCGTTCTGGGCTTATTGATGATTGTCTGGAGGTGGGTCTCGATGAGAAATCCAAATCGGTGTTGTTTGACTGCTGGACAAGTGGACTGGTTGGTGGCATAAAGACAAACGAGGAGAAGGACGATTGCGATATTGCTCGTGAGCGGGTCGCTAGGCGAGACTCATGGTTTAACGTCTCATGGAAGGAAAAGGGCGACTCAGCCCGGCTTGATGGGTATGCAGCTGCTGGGAATGAGTGATGCCATGGGGCCACCGGCGAGGTAGCCAATACGGCGGCTGACGATGCAGATACACTCTCTAGATTTGTGTTCTCCTTCTTTTCCCGGAAGTCTCCAGAGTGTAGGGCTGATCTTGGGCGTTCGATCTCGATCCCAGCAGAGGCGTGCTCACGTAGTGGATCAGGAGTAGGGGTGCGAGAAATCTTGAGCCCGGGGGAGGAAAGGAGGGGAGTTTTTGGTTGGCCTCGAGACGTCGGCCGGGAGTCTGGGCTCGCCTCGTAACGGTCACCATTCTACAATGTATGGTTAGTGGTTATTGCATGATAGAGAACAACTCCTGTGCTTCGCAAGGTCCATCCTCACAGAAGTAGCTCAGAACTGCCCACACTAACTCACGTTTTGAAGCTGCGGCCAGGACGGGCTCTTCCCTCTCTTAATCCTCTCGATCAGCTCGACTCGGGTAAGCACGGGCATCTTGAGGCCGCTGTTGGGGGTGACGGGGTCAATTCCAGGGCTTGGGGAAGATTCTGTCGGATTCTCAGCGAGCATGCCGTCCAGCAGCGTTCCTCCCAAGACCCGCGCTGGGTACCCGGCTCTTTGCGACTCAACGAACAAGGACTGCTGGGAAACGGGCCTCGGGGGCGGGAGTTCGTCCTGATCATGGAAGATGGGCATGATGGCGACGGGTTATCGTTCTCGAAAGCATGAATAGCGGAGATGTGCGAAGAAAAGTGGCAGACGTGAGTACTGCGGTGGCTAGTCGGCAGAAGGGCGGGGATGTGTACTGGGAACAGCACCCGCGGTTGGAGCACCAGATGGCCCGGCGGACGGCATGAGCAAGAGGTTCCAGTTGATCAGGTGGTGCGTTGGCTCCACTGGCAGCTTCGCCGTGCTCTGGTCGGGCGTGGGACGAAACACGGTACGGGGCGTCTGGGTTGGAGGGAGCGGAGGATCACGGAGTGCGGCAGGGCAGAAGGTGATGACGCTCTTGGTCTTGGGACAAAGGCGAGCTCGGAGCTTGTGCAATCGCTGCGTGCACCCCGCTGATAAAGTACTCGCTGGCTTCCAGACCGCGCCGGCCGCCGTGCGCGCGCTACAGCCGGTCACACGACAGAAATCATAGCAAATATGGCTCTCTGCATGTTGCCGCTGGCTGAATGGCTGCAGACACGTCGTTGCGAGGCCACTGGCTGCTGTTCGCCGACTTCCACCCGCCCTCGCCAAGCCGCCTTTTCACAAAAGTCTTGCACGCTGCCCCAGTCCTCAGCCATCGCCGAGCAGAACAACAACGTCGTCGACACCACTCGCGTCCGTACACATGTCCGCAATGGCCTCAAAGCGACCGCGTGATGACGGCGCAGACAGACCGTCGAAGAAGCAGAAGAAGGGGTTTTCCGTCGGCCCGGCGAACTTGCCAGACGGCACCTACAAGCGCAAAGGTGCGACCAAAAAAGAGCCTTCTTCCGGCGTCGCACCGACAAGACCCCTGGGTGCTAATGTGAAGTGCAGTGCAAAAGATAAAAAAGGATCTCATCCACAAGGCCAAGGTCAAGAGGCAGTACGCAAAGGTCAAGGAGCAGGAGGACCCCACGGCGCAGAAATCCGTCTACGAACGCGAGGATGAGGTCAATCCGAACCCAGCGCCCACCGAGCCCTCGGAGCCTGTCCCGGAGCCAACCCTCGATCTCCACCCAGACCGGGTGAGGATGCTCGATGAACCGTCGCCAGAGCCCCGCCCAGCATATACCTTGCGCTCGGAACGGAGACAAAGGCGACCACGTCCACAGCCATTCCAGAACGAAACAGAGTTCGCGAGGAAGCGGAAGGAGGAGGCCGAGGCGCGGCAGCAGGCTCGGGAAGAGGCCGGGAACCAGCGGGAGAGCAAACTGGCCGAGAGAGAGCGCTTCCGGAGGATGATGGCAAAGGCTAGGAGCGGTGGGCCGAACGGAGAGAGAAAACTGGGCCGGGAGAGCATGGTGTTGCTGGAGAAGGTGAAGCGACTGGTGGGCAAGACCTGAGCATGTCACACAAGAATGAGGTCAGACTATGAGAAGGCATATGCCTTCTCCTGGCAATTACCTGTTCGAGGAAATGTTTTTGCGAGCCCATACCGCCATTTGCAAAGCCAGCTCCAGCTTGCTCCGTCTCAAGGCGAAGACACTGTGAAATGAGGGGCCGGGGCGTTGCTGGAACACGGCTCGAGGAAGTGAGCGATTTGTAGATAGCCGTCATGGAGCAAGCATTTTGCAGGCGTTTGACAGGGAGAAACGGCCCACTGAGCAATACCATGCGCATCGACGCATCTGCCGGTCCAGCTGGTGGAGGGCGTATGGTGCCATGACGCCAGCCAGCCAGCCAGCCAGAATCTCAGCCCTCGCCTATGTCTCGTTTTCCGTGAAGTGGTAAAAGTGCGCGCCCAAAAAATGATTTTTTTTTTTTGGTTCCATCAGGTTCCAAGCGGTGGCTTGTGTCGATGGCACCAAAACGGCGGCACAAACACGGCAGCGTAAGCCGTAGACAAAGGGCGGTGGAGGACCTTCGAAATGCAAACCTCTCTTCACAGATGAGCCATAGCCCATGCAACATGATTAATTTTCACTCCACAACAAGTCGACTACTCCAGGCCGCTTCGGTACAACTCACCGTGGTGTTGACGATCGTGATCGGGCTTGCCGAATGTGACGGTACTGTACCTGCCCGATCCACATCTCTCCACGACCCTGCGCCTGCGCCTCTCGCGACGCTCGACTTCAGCCTCATAATTAGATTTCGCTAAACCCCTGGCCATGCTCGATTCCAGTCCCTTTACGCAATCCTCTGGCGCGCTTCAAGGCCATCGTTCATTCTCGCGCGTCAATGCGTCATTGTTCACTGCCTCCACCACCTCCCCCCTCTCCCGGACGCCTGGCTGAATCGAAGCAGCCATCAACACAGTCAATATTGATGAAACACCTAGATCGGCGCATCTGCCCTCCAGCAACTGGCCTTCGGCGTCAAATCGGAGCACAAAGGTCGTTTGAAGTTGCCTCGGTTCCAGTTCCTCGTATTGCCACCAGCTACCATGAATCTCAATGCTATTTTCGAAAGCATGATCAACTCTAGCGTATTGAAATTGATACGTAAATAGCTGGCTAGCTAGAGAGCGCTGTTAATGCTCTGATACGTGGTCAGAGATCGCCGCCCACGATTAGCCCGAACTTCCACGCCCACTGGCCGCCTAGCCCTTTGAGGAGACGTGACTTCGAACGGGAGACATCCATTCTTGCGTGCAGCAATATTTCCAGCCATGCGGGTTGCCACCCCGGCATCCTGCCGCCAAACGCGAGCTGAAAACGCATGGAACAATAAGCTTATGGATTTTCATAACAGGGGCTTAAAGTCACGCTTGGCCGGCCACGGAGCGGTGTATGGCTCGCATGGTACTGCAGCCCTACCAAACAGTTGCTGTCGTGCAAGGGACTTTCCTTTCGCGGCTCCGACGTGGGTGGACGTGCTGGGACCCGCCGCCGTTGTAGACGGGCCGGTCTATTCCCACCGCTATTATAGATGCAAAGCCTCCATGCAGCGCACTGTCCGCCCGAGTCCTTGTATTGGTAAGTCATCTCGTTGGCCAACGAGGAAGAACTATGATATGAAACAATACCCGCCAAGGAGGCACCTCGTACTCAGACCAATTGGTGCCTCCGCATACCTGTAAGGCTATTAGTCGGAGGACTATGCCTCACACAGATTTAGGTCAGCTTTAAAGCTTCTAAGCCTCCTGACTTAACTCTCGTATCTCGATTCTTCGATCAAATTACTCATTCAGAATCAACGTCAACCGTTGCGATGTTAACCACACAGCCTACAAGTCGCCTTCCCCGCAAGTGGACGGTAGCGGAAGACCAGAAGCTTCGCGAGGAAGTCGATGCCCAAAGTGAGTTCTTTTCATCTTACATCAAGTTACCCACTCGTTCTTCCCTTCTCAACCCCACATGAAGCTCCCTTTCTGCACTCGATAGCCACAATCTCTTGACCACCAAAATCTATTTGGTCGTCTGAAATGTGCCTACAACCGCCTATTTTCATTCTTACCGTGCATGCCGACCTTTCCGTTGGACCTGCTACATCGTCTGCTCAAGTTATTTGTCCTTCCTATTTTAACAGGTATGCACAACGAATAGCTGACTAGAAACTCTGTAGTGAGCGAAGGGGAGGTCAAAGACTGGTGCCGCATCGCCTCTGCCCTACCCGGCCGTACAAATAAAGACTGCCGCAAACGGTGGCATAACTCCGTTGCTGGAGGTTTGAAGAAGGGACAATGGTCAAAGAGTGAAGATCTACAGCTGGCGAGAGGAGTTCAGCGCTTCGGTCAAAGGTACTTTCTCAGAACACTCTCGATGATTTGATCTGAAAATGAAGTACTCACTGAGATTTACAGATGGACGCTGGTCTCAAACACAGTCCAGAGTAGAAGCGCAGACCGTGAGTTAAGATCTCGGCCCCCAAACCTTCTTCGATGAGATGCTGACCGGAATGAAGAATGTGCCAAACGCTGGCAACAGTCGCTCGATCCAGAACTCGACCGCAGCGAATGGCGCGATCCTGAGGTCAGCTTCCGGTCAATGCAACTTGGCGAACAGTTGCCTCCTTTTTAAGAATTTTCAGCTAACCAGAGTAACAACAGGACAAAGTGCTCATTGAAGCGGTTCAGAAGTTAGGAAGGCATTGGAAGGACATCCAAAGACAACACTTCCCGGGACGTTCGAAAAACTCGATCAAAAATAGATACACTGTACTGCTCCGGCGATATCAGAACCAGGGCATCGCACTACCTTTCAGCGCAGTAACGCCCGAGCCTACAACGCCCGACATCCGGCAGTCCGTCTACTCAGCCACAGATGACGACGATAATTTTGACGAGAGCTTCCTTCCTTCGCAGACACAAACACAAACGCAAGTTTCTACGCCGGAGACTCAGCAATCATGGCCGTTCGAAGATGAACAATTCGCAACTTGGCCTTCTGGGGACCCGTTCAATATTACTACAGAACCCTCAAGTTTTCCACCCGTCCCACAGCAACAGCACAGCCTAACACATATCAACACCAATCATACCACTAATACAAACATGACTGTGTCCAACGCGCCCCAATGGAATTGGACTACCACAGCAACGGGACCGGGGACAAGCTACCCTCAAATGACATATCAGGAGCCGCCCGCGAACCCAAATAACTACCAAAACTCTCTCAGTCCGTTTACACACATCCCTCACAGTCACGGCTCCTATAGTCCCGTGCAGACCATTCTTGGTCCTACGACTTCGACCCTCATGGGCACAGGAGGTCGGCGGAGCTTCCCTGGATCGCCTGCCGAGCTACCGAGAAGCTCTCCAAGACCATCAAGTATGGTGGGAGGGGGACTTTATGACGACCCTGAAGTTATGGCGCAAATGGTGTGGGACAGCAGATTTAGCATGCAAGGCGGACCGCCCTACGGAGCTGGATAACAATGGAGATTATGCATTTACTAGGAGTTAGGGAGGGCTTTTGGGTTTTGATAGCGTTGCTCTGGCGGCATTGGGTCTGGGGCATACAGTAGACGTAGAGTCTTTGGCACTATTGGGGCTGGGAACGGATGGAACGGTACGGGTTTTCCTTTTCAAGACATTCGCGCCTCCATGCTGGATAAGGTCATTGTCTGTTTTCTAATTTTTTAATCATGAATAATCGAAATACAAGGCTCTATCAACTACTGTTACGTCCTCCTTCTCCTTGTTCTGCCCACTAGCTCATCCTCTTCTCCCTCTCCCTCTCCCTTTCCCGGTCCCTGCTCTGGAACAACGGACTTCCCATAGCATCCTAAATCCCATGTCCCGCATTTAGAATCAAGATCCTTCCTCAATAATTCGACCTCCCAAGTGCATCGAGCTCCGCCTCCCACCAAAGCGGTAATCAGCCACAGGGACCCCTACACGCCACAACGTACACGGCATAAGCCACTTGCCAATCCTAGTGCACACGTCCCCTCCAGCATCGCATCGGTCATCTCGATACTGACTGCTATCCCATGAAGGCATTGGATAAGCATCCGGACGTCAGTCTACCTACCTGCCAGAATTCCAAAGTTAGGAACACCCGCTCACGCCCCGACCTTCGACACAGGACAGGGGGAAGGGGGCCACTCGCGCACCCGTCCCAGTGCCACTCATCCGGACTGCCGCGGTTAGCGACCGGCAGGCAGGTAGGTATGTACGGCAGTATGTTTCCCAGCCACCACCGAGGGCGACAACTCGGGCCTGGAGAACCATCGCATTCGCTCCGCGAAGAATTAATGCCGGCTTGGGGAACAATAATGCCAACTGTACATGGAGGATGGGGGCCGTGCGTTGCGATGCGCAAGATGCATGCATGCGTGTGCAGGGCCTGCATGGGCCTGACAGAAAATCATCCGAGCAGGGTTCAGCTCGCATAGTTTCCCGATGCGGGACTTGGGGACCGGGGTGGAGGGCCAATGGACACTGCATCGACGTTTTTTGGTTTGGGGATGTCGGTGCGGGGATGGGGGGGATGTGGTCGGGGGTATTGAAGGATTGGGTGGTTTCTGCGGTGCTTCGGGGGGCCGTGGGCGGTCGGGTCGGGTCGGGCGTGTAGTTTGGTTTTGGTTGCTTGGTTCTGGGGTTGGGGGTTGTTGGCAACGGGAATGTTTGGGATGGAAGGGGGTGTGGTGAATGGGTGTGGTTTTGGTGCTGGGATTGGTCCAGATGGGAAAATTATATCTTGGATGGTTCGGGCTGGCCTTCCTGTTGTGTTATGGTCCGCGCTGTTTTGATGCCGTTAGACGGGATCCTGGTAAAGCTGAATAGGCGCTCTGTTCCTTTCCTAATTACCTGTTTGCCTGATGGTGAAGATTTGCTGCTGGGAGTTGGTTGGGATGGGTAAAAAGATGGTCACAGGACGTGCGTGGGGGTGAAGATTATTATGCGGCTGAGACTATATTATATCCATCGCACAGATGGGTGACTGATGAGTGGATGAGGGCTTGCTTCATATATACTATGTATTTGGTGTATCTTTGGTGTACTAAATATGCGGTGTGTGTGATACATCAGTGGTGAATGCGGTGTGTGCTTAGTAGTACACATGTGACAGATGTAAATTCAATTGGCCGTAACAACACAACTCACTAGGATCCAGCTGTAGATCGTGAAGAATAGTAAGCGGCATTGCGGTGTGCCTTGAGACTGGGGATCTATGAGCATTAGGGCTGGGTGAATAACTAACCCTTACCCTACGCCAACCTTGATCGTTGCCGCGAGGGGGTTTTGATTGGAATATTTGGTATACGCGCGAGGGCGGTAGATAGGAACAGTCCGGAAGCCTCACGACCCAGGACCGCCACGGATAGGAACATGCATTCTTCCTCCCCGCCGTGCTTTCACACAGGCGCTTCTGGGATCTTCTCCCGAGCCGCTCGTCGGATTCGGAGTATTCGTTGTGCTGGTGCTCGTCCTGCCTCCCCTCACTCCCAGTTTTCTCTTCCTTGTTTTCTCTTCCTTCTCTTCTCCCTTCTCTGCCTTCTCAGCCTTCTCTGCTGCCTCCTCATCCGCAAGACTGCTCTGGTAAGCCTTCCATAGCTTCTCTATACTGGTGCCACAGCATTTCTCCCAAATCCCATCTGACTCATATATGCATCCCCTGAGCGCTTCATTGATTTTCCTCACAATATCCTCACCATGTTCCGTCTCCAGCCACTCCAGAAAGTAAGCTGTACGTTCATACCCTACATCCCAGTCTGAATCCGCCCTGCGTCTCCAATGCGGCGCCGCAAACCCAGCCTTTAACCGCACCCAGTCCGCAATCCCCTCAATCAGCCCACCCGGTGCTGAACCCAGAGCATTATGCTGCCAGCAATGTACCATTTCGTGAATTATGACACCCTGTATCTCCTCCTTCATTCGGGTTTCTGGAACCTGTGAGATGTAATTTGTGCAGATGTGGATCTCCTTATGATCACTATCGATGTCTAGACCCTTCGTGTACGCAACTCCGCCCATGGCACGCAGAACTAATGTGATCGAGCGTGTAGGTGGTATACAATTCGGGTCTAGACCGCTGTACAGAAGGCTCAGTACGCTATCGACAGCATCTTCTAGTGTAGTCGAGGCGTGTAGTAGACGGAGGAAGGCCCGAGTGCCCGAGGAGGAAACATCGCGGAGTTCGAGGCGGAGGAGCGGTTTGCGGAGCGGTTTCGGGCTTAGGGACTTGGAACTTGAGGTTTGGGCCATTGAGAGGGAGTTTGAGGTGGGCGGGTTGGAGGACGGTGGCAACGTAGATGGTTGGGGTGCGGCCGAAGTGGAAGTACTGGCTGGAGCTGGAGACATGGTCTGGAAGTAGGTGGGTGTTGCGGGGGTGCTCATAAGGTGCAATGAGATGGATATCGAGATGATCAAATAACGAAGCCTAGTATCTAAATAGTTTCTATGAAGTGGTATACTGTGGTGTACGTAGGGAAGTGGTGCTATCAGGCTGCAGCGGGGGAATTGACAGCTGTGTGCCAAGATATATAGGGCTGAATCAAGATCCTATCCAATAAAAATAGGTCTATATTAGTTGACAATTCCATCGTAGGTATGTTAGATAAACAAGCTATCTTGTATGCACGATTTAGTGTAGGTGATGAAAATGAAGAAAAGAGCGTTCACACCCGCTGCCAAATACCAAAAATAAATTCTTTCATTTAAAGGTTGATATGTCTCTATCTCTATTCTTGTAATTAGAGTAATCCGTCAGCTGAATGCTTTGGATTCGCTCCGCACGATCTCGTGGTTGAAGACCGGAAATCGATGGTGCATGTCGTTTGAGATGGAAGCATCCATGGGGCAATCATAGTAAGGAATCCGTCATTGACTCTTGGTAGATGTTGAGCCATTGAAGAACTGCGGAAAAATGTTTCGCAGCTCCTCCAGGCTCTTTATCTGATGCTGAGCAGCTTTGTGAGGTGGCTCCGGATCTGTCTCGTCCAGTAGATGAGCAGCATTCCAACCACGAGCGTGGGCAGCTTTCGTATTTATATAGGAATCGTCTAAGGGATGCGTCAGTGTTCACCACTGATGCCTAAACGGCGGGAATCTGAAGTAAATCTGAACTCAACACTGAAGCACTTACCCACGAAGTAACAGCTTTGATTCGAGTTCACACCTGCCTCCTTCATAGCCCTATCGAACATTTCCGCGTGCGGCTTGCAGACGAACTTTTCCAATGCATAATCGCAGTATGTCATCCCTTCAAAGAGATCCTCAATCTCAAGCAACTTCACTACCCTCTTTCCATGCGTGACATATGCATTCGTAAAGAGCCATAGCCGTACTTTGCTCGTGTCGATATCTTCGAGCAGTTTGCGAAGCTCAGCATTGGGCTTGATGACATCTTCGAGTGGCAGTGCGTCATCAACTTTCTGGTTGTATTCTAGAGCGTCGACTTTGTGATGGCGGACGAGGCCTTCGATGGCGAGACCGTATTCCCGATAGTATTTGAAGTGCAGTTCGTTGGCATCTTTCTGAGAAAGAGACAGGTGGGTTTCGAAGAATTTGTCTAGAAGAGTAAGATTATTGGTACATCGAGATTGGCAATGAAATCAGATATCATGAAAAGGAAGGTATGGCCCAAGATTTCGAAAGAAGTTATGACTGGCTCTGCTATAATACTAAAGCACCTGCTAATAGATATGGTAGCACATTGTGGGACTCTTGATATCCTTTTGCATACCCGGTAGAATTGAGTAAATGACAAGGCTGACCCTTGACGATGTTGGTGTGAAACACGAAAGGCAAATAATGAAAGTAAATAGGCCCGTACCTATAAGTTCAGACATCATATGGGCCACCTTCGTACCTGCGTGAATATGAGTCATTGGCTATTGGCCGAAATCAAACGAGAGAGACACAAACTTTTGGGATAAAGCTGAGACTCAAGTTAGTCTGGGGCTTCCGCGAAGACTATCCATACATACACAGTTGTCGATATCAAAGAAGAAGACAGGCTTCTCAGTCTGGTCCGCCATGACTGTTCGTGGTTTCAATTTAATAACCTAGGATGGACAACGTTTGGGGGGATTCTTCTAAGTCTGATATCACATAAAGTTGGGGTTAAGAACGAGGTTCTGGCGGTAGATCAGCTTGTTTCTTACTCTATCCTTGCGCGGCAGTGAAGAAGTGGAGATGGCAATAGAGTTCCGATGTCGACACCAATTTGACTAGTCCCACTATGAATTAGCGCCTTGGCGTGAAATTCGCCAGCTCGACAGCACTCCGCGGTCTCTCCAACCCCCTTCCTTTTCCTCCCCACCAGCCTCAACCTTACCTTCAGCCTACTTCACATCAAGCACATGTACTGCGCCTGTATCTGTATTAATTCAAGTCTTCTGATTGATAGGGCTACTTCTTGCGCCGACCACTGGACACCTGCGCTTCGCGGGTGTAGCCACGCCGCCCGCTTGACCGCGCCATGTCGACCACGATGGCAACAAACGGCGTTGTGCCCTCCGAGGCGGGTCGTGAGGTCGAATTCCTCGATCAGCTTCTGCGGATCCGAGACCAAGTGTTTGCTAGCAAACATCCGCGTATCCAGCTCCCGACCAAAGTGCTAGAACAGGTTGCACCTCGTCCTCCCCAGTACACTTCACCCTCCAGCAGGCCTGCGACCAACGGAACGCCCAACGGGGCCCATTCGTTGAACCCTTTTCCACCGCGCCCGGATAGCTCTTCCCAATACCATCCTTCTACCAACGAGTTTGATTCCCCAGTACAACCAGCCCAGCGACCCTTCTCGGCGAAGTCGACGTCGTCTGGCATCGATCCCGTTTTGCTTACGAAATCTGACCATCTCATCAGGGCCGAACTACAACTTAGACGGCAGCAGATAGAGCGGACGCTTAAGGATCAGCTTGATAAAAAGGGCCGCGTCAACGATACGTTGATAGAGGATCGGGAAACTCGATTTGATGTCGAAGGTCTTCTGACCAAAGCTCATGAGCTGGTGAAACCAGTGTCTGGGTTGCCAATCACCGCCACTAACAGCGAGCACACCGAGTCATTCGATGAGAACTCCTACTACTCAAGTAAAGCGGACAGTTGGTCGTCAGAGGAGACTGATCCTAAGCAGAGTACCAACGGTGCTAGTACAACTGAAGCGCTCACCCGACAAGCAAAGCCATCTTCTATTGAAGCGCAACTGATCGCTAAGTCTGCCTTTCCCCCTCATCCACTGTCCAAAAAAGTCGAGCCTACAGTGATCGATCTTGATGAAGAGCCCTACGAGCCTGCGGATGACATTGAGATTTATGAGCCCGAGCCCGCACAGGTTCGCGAAGAGATTGGCGAAGAGCCAGAGGAGTCAGATTATTCGCCGCCCCCGGCTAACGTCACTCCAAACGGGCCTAGCAAGGGACGTGGACGAGAGCGTGGATTCGCGAATAACGGTGGCGCAAATGGGTACGACGACGCGACATCATTTCCTTCATTTCTTACTGCAACTCCTCTTTCCACTTTACGTTTAGCTACAAATCCTCCCTCGCTTGGCAACGCAATCAACCCCAACAGTGCTGATTCTCGATCCAGGTCATCAAGACGACAGAGCCCAGTGGTAAATCCACCGCCAATTCAAAACACACGCAAGCGGAGGCGGGACGAGAGGCGGGACGAGAAGCTGGACAAGAGGCGACGCCGGCAAACAAATAAGCATGTCGTCCACTCCCCCGAACCGTACATCAAGGAAGAACCTCAGTCCCCCCCTCCGGTTACAACCTATTCCGATTCACAGCCTAGTAAGCGGAGAGCCTTGCAACCCCTCCCCAGCGATGTTGAGATAGTCTCTGCGCGGGAGGGCAGAGCGCAACCCGTTTACTACAGAGAACAGGAACCTGCCTCGCGAGCATTTCTTTCGTACGAAGAACCGTCGTCGCCAACCACGCTTCGTGCCCCCATCCCGCGAAGATCGGAGCGTGACGATCAAGATTTGCGACGTGTTGCAAGTCTTCAATACGCGCGACGACCGTACTCTCCGATGGGCTCTGAACCCTACCCCCCTCCAGAAATACGTCAGGTCCGTGCCGCATCTCACGCATTTATAGAGCGACCTATGGAGCAACCAGCCTACCGAGAAGCGTCTGTCCGCCCGTCAGCTGCGCCTAGATTTGTTCGTGAACGTTCCCGATCTCCCGCCCACGAGTACCTCTCGCGAGCGCAGTCACCCATAGCGATGGCGCCTCCACCCCGCCGCATTGTCGTGGATCAGTTTGGCAACAAGTACTATGCGGCCCCAGTGGATATGAGAGAATCTGCTGCGCCACCAAGCAGGAGGATCGAGCCCGAACCCTACTACGAGCGTGCCGTTACCCGAGCCCCGGCTCGTCCCGAGTTGTACGAAGAAGATGATGTTCAGAGGATGCCTCCGCCCCCTCGGAGATATGTGGAAGCCTTGGACGCCGAAGTCGTAGAGACTCGACCCTTTCGACATAGAGAATCTTCCCATCGTCCTATCGAGGTGGAGTACCGGTCGCAGGAGATGATTGAACGACGGCCTGTCATGCAGTATGAGGAGATGGGCCCACCACGTGAGTACGCCCCTTCAAGAGCATACAGCGTCCGTCCAGAGGTTGTCAGACGAGAAATTCCAGCAGAGTACGCTCCAGCTCGTCATGAGAGTGCACAGCCAGGTTTTGTGCGCGTAGCGGCACCTCGGTACCGCGAATTGAGCGTAGTTCAGCAAGATGCGTATGACGATCGTCGATATGCTTTTGCGGCGGCGCCGCCGCCGCAAGGCAGGCGCTACGTTGAAGAAGGAGCTGTATCAGAGAGGCCAACTGAGGTGGCACAGGAGTCGTATACTGGAGAACCTAGACGAGTGAGTTATCGCTACTAAGTTGGATAGATCAACTGGTATTACTACACAAGGCTAGCGTTGGTAACAGGCCGGGTTCTTGAAAGCCTGCTACAACAGGATTGTAATCGACGGCTAGGTATTGCTACCAAATCGTCTTGATGAGGGACAGTGGGTGTGTAGAAGGAATTGTAGTTGGGGTCGTTATAGGATTGTGATGTTAGGTCGGTTGGTTAGCACCATTGCTACCAACTACCAAAATACAAATGTATCAATTATGTTTAATTTACTCTTCCTCTTATCGTGTGTGGTAGGATGTCGGGCGTAACTACAGCTCGGCTGTACCACTCAAAAGCTCGTGTACCAAGGGGCTGGTAGTGTTGGAGGAATAATCAGGCCACCTCTTGAAGTTGTCTCTGGCAACTACAGCAGTGCTTTGCAGGGCTGGCTTGATTGTTTTGCAATATTGCCTATAGGATATTCCTCGACAAAAACCAGCTTTTTTCTTTGTGAGAAGTTTTTGCTTCTAATAAATTCGTAATGTAGTAAATATTAACTTTAAAAGGACTCTATAGGTCTTGTAAAGAAGAAACTTGTTTTCTTATAAGCCCTTCTAGAACATAATAATCATATTTAAGAATTTCTTTCTAAAAGCTATTTAGATAAGTAGAAGGTAAGTAACTATAACTAAATCTGGAATTAGTTCTAACAGGGGCTAGCGCTGGCGCTCATGGTACGCCGAGGGAGGCAGCAGACGCACGGGCCCTCCGGCTAACCCACTAATCGCGCTCACTCAGCCTTGTTGCGAGTGGATGGCGGCTGCTGCCGCTGTGCTGCACTGGACCTCGACCGACTTCCTTCTTCATCCTCCTCCCCCCCC
>MU002153.1:0-34254 GCA_010093585.1 Melanomma pulvis-pyrius CBS 109.77
CGCCCCCCACCCAGCCAACATCCTACCTAAGCACCACCTCAACCTCCTACCTCCAATGCCACAAATGCCTGACGGACCTCATCCCCGTCTCCTCCATCATAAGCAAGGGCTTCACCGGCCGCCACGGCCGCGCCTACCTCGTCTCCCCGCCGCCGCTGACCCTAAGCACGCGCTCGCTGCCCCCGGGCGACCTGCCCAACACGCACACGCACAAGCCCGTGCCGCGCCAGCTCGTCACCGGCGCCCACACCGTGTCCGACATCAGCTGCCGCACGTGCGGCAGCGTGCTCGGGTGGAAGTACGTCGAGGCCGAGGAGGAGAGCCAGCGCTACAAGGTGGGCAAGTTCATCCTGGAGACGAAGCGCGTGGTGCGGGGGTCAGATTGGGAGGACGGCCGGGAGGCGGCCCGCGCGCCGGACGCCGTCGCCGTGGCGGCGGGGGATGCCGTGGAATTCGACTCCCAGGACGAGGACGAGTGCGAGGATCTGTTCTCGGGGATTTGGAGTAAGGGGCTGGCGAGGCGGAGGAGGAAGAATAGGGGGTTTGGGCGCGAGCAGCAGGACTGAGATTGCGGCCGTGGCGGCGGATATGAGGGGTTGATTGATTTCTTGCTTAATTGGCTTGCGCTTTGGCGCTCTGGGGCCGTTGGATAGATGGGGTCGTTGGATGTGGGCTTTTGCTTTGGGACTGGCGCTCTTTGGATTGGTTTCACGCATTTCCCCCCCGGCATACCCTCGACATGGACATACGATCCTTACTGACAATTCATTATACACATACACTCATACAGATACCCCAGTTCTTCGACACTTCATACACAGGAACACGGCGTTGCATTCTCTCTTATCTCATCTCATCTCATATCCTTTCGTTTCCTCGTGCGTGGTGTAATGTACATACAGAGTGGACATAGCTTACAACACATATACGCATAATAAATAGTAATATCACACCTACCATGTAGCTTCTAGCCAGAGTATGCACCCAGAACGCCGCGATTTCTCGTCATTATCATTCATCATCATCGCGCAGCCAGCTCCCCCATTCTCTCAGTCAAAACACACGCTCCCGAGCCCCCTATCCCCCGCCGCCTCTCTAACACCCCTCCTGACCCTCTCCACCGCCTCCCCCCACTTGATCCTCTCCACTTCGCCCACCCCCTCATCCAAATCATCAACAACCCACTCCATCCACTTCACCACACCAACCGCCTTCCCCAAGTCCCTCTCCTCCTTGACCACCCTGCCCAGATACTTCCCCAGCGCAACCACATCCTCCGTATACGGGCCTTCGTCCGCAAACTCCGTGATCCACTCCCGTATTGCTTTCCTCAAATCCGAGGTATCGCTCAGTTTCTGCGTCGTGAATGTTGGGCGGGGTGCACGCGGGATTTTGAGTGTAGGTGGTTTCCACAGGGGCTGGGGCAGGGGTTGCGCGGCCGTTTGTTTCTGGACAAGTGTGAGGCGGGATTCCGAGAGCTTTTGGCGTAGGTGCTCTGCGATGATTTCTTTGCGGAGATCGTCCGGGAGCGCGGATAGGAAGGTGGGGTCCAGGTCGTCCATGTCATGGTCATCGATGTCATGATTGTCGAAGACATATTCGTCATTTGGGGGACCTGTGGGGGCATTGGGATTTGCGGCGGCGAGTGCATTCTGATTTTCGTTTATCTCTGCGTTTGGGCGTTGATTTGGGTTCGCGTCTGCATTCATTCCACCGACACTAGCAATACCGGGTTCTGCAGAAGCCGAGCGAGACGCCCTCGCCGGATGTCTGAGCGAGAGAAAGTTCGCTTGTGTGAGCGTTTTGCCTGTCTTACTAATTGCCGTCGCGGCGGCGGCGGCAGCCAGCATGGCAGACTTGGGTGGCCGACCGCGGGACCGTTTTATAGGCGCGACGATGGGTTTCTTGGCCGGGATGCCGATTATCCTGTTCTTGCGTGGTGACTGGGGTAGTAAAGTCTGATCAGCGTGCGTGCGGCGGCTGGTTGGCGATGAAGGAGTAGCGCTCGCGGCATACTGGGCGAGGACCTCAGCACGGACGTCTGGTGGGAGCGCTGCAAGGATGTCAGGGTCTAATTGTGAGGCCGCGGGGAGGGCCGTTAGAGCAAAGGGTGCGGGGGCATCGTTAACAGGCGAGTGGTCTCGGCTCAGAGTTTTGAGAGCATTGCGAGAAGCGGGTGTGGGGGAGGATTGCCGGGCTTGACGTAGTAATTTTGAGCGGATGTCTTCTGGGAGTTCGGCGAGGACTTTGGGGTCAACTTGAGTGGGCATGATGAATTGGGTTCCGAGGGTATTCAGGGGTCGGCGAGAAGGGGTAGACTGGTTGAGCTGTTGCGCACCGAAGGGGACGTGTGAGGATTCTCCGGATTTATGTTTTTTGGGGGTCTCGGGATCATCTTGAATAGGGTCGGGGTCTGCCGCATCGGCTCGCTTAGACGCTTTGCGTATACTGGTAGGTTCTGTGTTGCTAACTTTGAACTGGAGACGCCGTTGTGAGCCCTCGAAACTGCCGTCGGTGGCACTCTTCATGGGCTCGAGCTTGGTCATCTGGACGCCAATGCCTCGCAGTTCACCTGGAGAGAAGCCGAAACCTTTGAGGATGCTGAGAGCCTCTTTTGTCAAGATATCTCTCGAATTCGTGGCTACACCAAGAACTAAGCTTTTGTTGAATGTGTCACACTTCCCATGCCCTAGGTGCTTTGGAGGATCCATGGGCGCATCTAGTGAGCGACGCATGATCTTCATAGTGAACTGCTTTCCCTTGACCTTCTCTTTCAAGAGACGTTTTTGAAGTTCCCCGCAAAGACTTCCAATGAACTCATCGGCTTGCTCCTGATTCTCGAAGCGTACGCCCCAATTCACTTCTGCTGAAACAGACTTCCGGACAACCTGCTCGCCCACTTCTGTTCGATCAATCCCACGGGAGTAGTCCCATAGTTTCTCTCCTGTCTTAGGGCCTAATGTCTGGACAAGTCTCTCCTTGGTGATTTCTCGGATGTCCTTGACCAATTTAACCCCAATCTCTTCAAGCTTGCTACCAATAGACCACGCCACACCGGGTAGATCCTGGACTTGCAACTGTCCGACAAAGTCGAGAATTTCTTCCGGCTTAATCTGGTACTGACCGGCGGGTTTCGCTTTTCTCAAGGCGACTTTGGCCAACAGGATATTCCCACCAATACCGACTGAGACATTGCAATCCGTCCTTACTTTGACTTGATCTCGTAATCGTTGCGCGATTTCGTCTGCCTTGGCTTGCTCACGGTAAATGCTCCCTTCAGACACCTGTCTTCCATCACTACCACCAGTCGCAGCGCAAATGTTGGAGACATCAATCAGTGCCTCATCGATGCTAACACTTTGTACGACTCCTCCAGCGTCCAAGATCACATCGTAGAAGGTTCGACTCGCTTCCTCGTAGCCTGGAAAATCATACGGGAGCACTTTGAGATCCGGACAAAGTTCTTGAGCCTTTTTCATCCACATTCCATTCTTGATGCCAAACTTTCGGGCGGGGTAGTTGCAACTTGCGATTTCAGACCCACTCCCGTTTCCATGCGCGACCACGGCTGGCTTCTCTTTGTACTGCGGGTTTTTCTTCAAGCTCACTGCAGCAAAGAAACTGTCGAAATCGACATGGAGGACGTACCTCCTCGTGCCTGGCGATCTTTTCTGTTTGGTCTTCTGGGACGAGCTCTTCTCGGCAGCCAAAGCTTGGAGTTGAGACTTTAGGTCCGCTTTCCAGGTGGAGAGATGATGGAGGCGGGATTCACGGTAATATTGCTCGAGGAAATTAGGATCCACGACAGTAGACTTGCGAACCTTTGGGTCCTGGAGCAAGATGGCATTGTGCTCTTCGGCGGTGAGATCCGACTTTTTCGTAGGCGATGCAATGTCTAGTTCATTTCTAGTATCAACAGATTGGTTCTCTTGTCTGATAGGTTGCGCTTTGGGGTTAGTTAGATCTGGAGGAGTCGGATCAGCGGAGAGGCCGTCGTGGTGATCTTCGATTGTGTCATCGGGTCTGATATGGTCCGTCCCATCCTGTTGGGGACGAATAGATGGACTCGTTTTGGGAGGAGTGACAAGCGTCTCTGATTCTGGGGCATGTTCTCTTTCACACACGAGCAAACTAGAGTCGCGGGAGTAGATGTCCGGTTGGTGTGAAGGCGGCAGCAGTTCAATCTCATCGTCAGGCGTAGGCAGTCTCTGGCGTGAGAACCCAGATTGAACTCTACTGCTCGGCATTGGCGTGCTCACTGGCGTTCCAGCCTGGCTGCTCTTGAGCTGGTTAGTGTACCAACTGCTGTTCGTCTGGTCCCGGTAGCCCCGTGTCTTGACGTTTGCTTGGTTCGAGACCTGTCCTCTATCGAAGGCAATGACTTTTTGGTTTTCGCCCTCATCGACCACTCGATAATTGTTCCACGGTAGGAGTTTCCCGGCCTGGACGCTGTCGACTATCCATGCCGGCTTCACTATTCGGTATCTCTTGAACTCGACTGCTTTCTTTGGGGTTAAATTACTCGCAATGATGTGGGTCACGGTCGTTTTCCCGTCAAGATACTGCATGAAACCGCCGCCATGCTGGACAATGAGCGTGTGCAGATCATTCAAAGATGGCTGGGTATAGCCGTTCACGTGAGCTACAACCCCTTTGAAGATGGCTGGTTTGTCCGCAGACTGAGAGCGCAGATCAGCGTCGAGATTCTGCAGCTTGATCTTCTTGCGTCGAAAATAGTCGGAGAAGCCCCCAAAGTTGGAGCCGTCATACTCCTCGCCGTCTTCGTCATTGAACGAGTGGTTCGCGATGCGCTTCCGCACCGAGTTCGAGTTGCTTTCTAGGCGTGAGCCCATGATGGCGGCCAGAGGTTGCGTGCGTCCTGGGCGGGTCCGGTAGGTTCGTGGGAGGCGTTGTCATGATGCGTGGGCAGAGGCAGGCTGCAACATGTCGGTGGTGGACGGTGAACAGTGAATGGAGCGCGTTCCACAGTGGCGTCGGCTGCACGCGTCACGGACCACCCGCTTGGCTGCGTTTTCTGCCCATGTTCCCCGAACTCTTGGCGACTAGCAAAAAAGCCTAGAGCAGATTTTATCTGCCCTCGTCTCTCTTCCTCGCTCTCTGCTCTCTGCGCTCCAGACAACCCTCGCACAGCCTCCATAGACCTGCATACAGCCGCTTGTCTACACACATTATCACGTAAAGCGCTTCTCTAAACATTAATTACTCCCACCCACACCCTACTCGCGACCTCAATTCTTCGACATGTCTGGTATGCTGCCAGCCAGCGTCTATGGACTGCGTGTCCCCGCCGGCGTCGGTCCAATCCCCGCGGCCATCGACTTCCCAGCGAGCGTGAGTAGCTTTTTCCCACCTTGTTGAGCTACGGCGCGCTGTTCTCGACGTTGCGTCGAGCTTTATTGCAGTTCTTTTCCGTCGCATTTGCTTTCGTAATCTTGGGACTCGAACTAATAGCTGCAGTTCCGCATTACCATGGCTGCCATCGATCCCAGCGCAGTTCCTGTCCTTGATGCGGACAACAAGACCCCACGCGCGACGCTGAAGCTTATCCGCGAGCGTCAGGATCCTGGCGACTTCGGCTCCGACGACGAGGACGACGAGGATGACGAGGACTTTGACAGCATTGCCGCGATCAAGGCTCGTCTCGCAGGCATCATCTCAGAGGAAGACGACTCGGACATCTCTGAGGATGACGACAGCGAAGAGGAGAAGAACGGAGGACCCAGCGACCCCGTCAAGGCCAAGAAGGCGAAGCAGGCCGCACTCACCAAGAAGCTGCAGGAAGAGCTCGATGCCGAGGAGATGGAGATTGACAGCACCCCCAATGGTGTCAACGGCAAATCCTCGAAAGGAAAGGCCAAGGCCATCGATGACGACTTGAGTAGCGACGACGATGAGGACGACAGCGATGACGGCGAGGAGGTGGAGGAGTTTGTTATTTGCACCCTCGACCCCGAAAAGGTATGCATTCCCCTGCGCTGCGTTCCTGCCGACCTTGCTAAAATGTGCACAGAATTACCAGCAGACACTCGACATCACCGTCGGCGAGCACGAGGCCGTTTACTTCTCCGCCAATGGAACTCACGATATCTACATCACGGGAAACTATGTCATTCCCCCAGATGCCCTGGACGATGATTCAGATAGCGACGACGAGGGCTATGAGGGCGACGAGCTAGAGTACGACCTTTCCCCAGACGAGGACGAGCTCGATGAGATCTCCGAGTCGGAGGATGATGCTCTCGATGGACTACAGGATCCCCGTGTCACCGAGGTTGAATCGGACGAGGAGGCTCCCAAGCTCGTCACAAAGAAGGGAAAGAACAAGCGCCCGGCCGACACCTCTGCAGACGAGGCCGACGCGTCCCTTGATGCCTTGATGAGCAAGGACCTCAAGTCGGAGGCTCCCGCCACCAACGGCGAGCAGAAGCTGAGCAAGAAACAGGCCAAGAAGCTCAAGAAGAACGATGGGCAGGCTGTTGCCGCTACTCAGGAGCCCGCGAAGAAGGAGAAAGTTGAAGCTCCGGGTAGTGACAAGAAGAAGGTTCAATTCGCCAAGAACCTGGAGCTGGGACCGACCGGCTCGCCAAAGGTTGAGGAAACCAAGAAGGATGCGAAGAAGGAGACGCCCAAGGGTCCTAGGATCGTTGGAGGCGTGACCGTCGAAGACAAGAAGGAGGGCAAAGGCCGCGCCGCAAAAAAAGGCGACAAGATCGAAATGCGGTACATTGGCAAGCTGAAGAACGGGAAGCAGTTCGACTGTGAGTATTTTTTCCATCGCACGTCATGAATAAAGTATTAATATTATTTGCAGCAAATAAGAAGGGAAAGCCTTTCTCGTTCAAGCTCGGCGTTGGTGAAGTCATCAAGGGATGGGATGTCGGTGTGGTCGGCATGACTGCTGGCAGCGAGCGCCGTCTCAGCATCCCCGCGAAGCTTGCCTACGGCAACAAGGCCCTACCCGACATCCCCGCCAACTCTGAGTTGATCTTCGACATCAAGTGCATCTCCGTCAGTTAGACGTCTGCCTGCTGCACTCCTCGACCGCACGCACACAAGGCCCACCTCTCTCCTGTACAACGCAAAGGACTCCACTCCTGTGCATCAGGCTTGCCTAGGATTTGACCTGCGGTTCGCCCGCGTGCCTCACCAACTCTCCTATTTTCCTCTATTCTTGAGATTTGATTTCACTGCATAGCGCTACGAGATATCCGACTTGCATAATCTTCGCTGTCCATTAGATTCGTGCAGGGAGGAAGGATTTCTCACCTAATGCCTCGATGTGTTTCTCCCATTTTCCATGTTTCATTGTTTGATGGAATCATCTGGCAAGGACGGTCTGATATAGCGAGGCGATATTGCCGCGATGGGACGATACTGCTGAGGATGCTATTTCGAAAAAGTTTGGAGGCGTTTTGGTTCCGGGTGCTCTGTAGTAAATAGATTCTTCTCCAGTGTTACCTTGTCTCTTATTCTGTGATGTTCAGACGAAAACTGGTTGACGTGATTGACATACTGGAACTTTCTACATCTGGTGTAGCCAATCAGAAAAGCGGGGCTCCACACGGACCACCACAAGGATCGATTTATTCCCCGGCCACTGAACACACCACCTCCTCTTTCCTCAACCTCCGTCTCCGTCCCTGTCCACCACCGCGCCCACACGTCCTCCCGCAGCACCACCAGTCCGCTCCAGCTCTAGTACATCCAAGCATCCCGTGCTCTTCCTCTCTTCACGCTCCAGACCTTCTACCACCAAGAAACCCGCCCCGACGCAACCGTGGCAAACCTGAACAATGGCGATTTCGAATACCAAACGTAACAGTAGTAGTAGTAGTAATTGTCACGACAACTACTACGATATCGCCGCCAATGTGCGTGCGAGCTGCTATGTCGTGAACGCCTACTCGACGGCCCTCCAGGGCTTCCATTACTCCACTACGGGCGCTGGCGGGGTCGATTGGCGTTCCTGAGGCGAGCTCGGTGAGTTTCACGATATTTGCAGCCTGGGTGGAGGTTTATGAAGGAGCTAGTATCAACCGGAGTACTTCAAATTTGGCCATTGGATGAAAAGGATCAAGACAGCTGTGCAACGTACTTACTGTACTTGCTAGGACTGACGTCGATCCTTGTGGATGGCCAGATGGTACTCCTCGTCAAACACTAGCTCCTTCGTTCTCTAGCCCTTCAGTTCTATTCAGTACTAACCTTGTCTCAGGGAATGCCTTCACCTCCGCTGAGTCCCCCCCTCTCCGCCAGACACACTTCTGCTGCCAAGCTCTCGACACAGAGCCACAGCGGACGGGCGCGTAGAGGGGGGGCTGCATACACCATTACGGGAGAGTGTGAGAGACTCTTCTGCGAGACACTGCGAACTGTTTTTCTGGGTGAGGGAAACTCGGCTCGTCAGGACTCGCTTGTAACGGGTATGCAAAATCATCATCAACTATCTACCGGTATCAACGATTATGGTGTCGATATCCGACGGTACACGGATAGACCTAGTGACTTGCCATCGCCTGAAATGGATGATGGCTATGTCGACCAGAAGGGGTTGGTCAGTGACTGGCTCGAGATGTGGGATTATGTGGGTGGGAACCGGTTCAGAGGCTTCGTGGCCGACAAGGATGGCGAGAAGGCTATGTGCGTCTTCTTCGATCAGTCTATGGTTGGGGGTGACCTCAAGGCTGGGTAGGTTCCACCCACTTCAATTCCCATCGGTTTTTTGCTGACGACCTCCAGCCTGATGGCCCTCCTCGAACTCTGCGAAGTCCCCGAATTCTCTTGCTCCCGTCTGATCGTTTGTCTCGACCGCCACACCGACTCCCGAGCTATGGATGCTCTCACCAAAGACCTTGGTTGGATCGGCTTCCAGCTCGCTACCCTCAACGGCTTCACACACGGAGATGAGATCACCAGCGACCAGTGGCTTTTCATGGATATGGAAGTCTAATTCTCCTTTCACTCTTTCCTGTTTAATCTTTCAATCTTGCTTTCCCTGTATTCCGCGATGGGGGTTCTTTGATTCGTGCTATATCTGAGCAAAAGGAATGGCGTCAAAACCTTGGGATTATGCTTGCATGTTGCCTTTGCATGTTTTGCTAGGGCTTCTTAGGCGAATTATGTGTAATGTCGTTTAGTGCAATACAATTCTTTGCCTACATACACTCTAGGTTCCTGCAAATGAAAGGAGCGTGATCGTGACGCAGTAATCAGACTAAACCCCAGAGGGCTCAGGTCATACCATGACTTGTACTTATAATAAGAGCTATTACTTACATCTCTAGCTTCTACTCATACATGCTTCCATAGTTCCCTCTAGCATATCCATACCCTAGAAACCCAGACTATATCCCCAACACTACTATGTGGTATCCACCATTTCATTTGTAAGCAATCTAATATCCACGACTTCAATATCGACCTCACCCTAGATCTGCCATCACCGAATCCATGCCCGCGCCCCCAAACTCATCCTCTTCCTCTTCGACGCGCTCCGCCCTCCCCTCCAACAGCCGCGTCGCCGCATTATCCGTGCCGGAGATGGCCTCAATCCTCTTCTTCGCCTGATGTTGCTCTAGCTCCTCCAGACTCCAACTACTATAGCCCTCCTGCTCTGCGCGCGAAAACGGCACCGACATGTCCCTCAAGAAAGCCTTGGCGCGCGAGACGGCTTGATCGACGGTCAGTTTTGTGGATTTGGTGTCGAGGCCCTGCTGGATCCATTTGGGGAGCTGGGTGATTTTTTTGCCGAAGCGTTTGTCTGCCAGCACCATGATGCCGTAGTCGTCTTTGCCACGGATGACGCGACCGAGACATTGGGCGGCGTGGCGCATGGCGTCGAAGGAGAGGAAGTCGGATTCCTTGATGCGGTACGTTTCGCGGAGGAATTCGAGGCGGGCTTTGAGAATCCGCGACTCGGTGTATTGGTAGGGTACCCCCATGCACAGCACGCTGCGGCCGTAGTGGTGGTCGAAATCGATGCCCTCGGAGACTTTACCACGGGCCACGCAGAGGAGGACGGCGCCGCGTCCGTTGTTGCACGCGGTGCGGAAGGTTTCGAGGGCGAGGGAGGTCTCTTGTGCGTCGGGTGTTTCGACGAGGATTAGCTTGTACTTCCAGACTTGGTCGAGTACGTCCATGCCCTGCCACATGGAGATGATGCTCTCCATGTAGAGGTAGGAGGGGAAGAAGACGACGACGCCATCGGGTGTCAGTTTGCAGAATTCGATGAGGAGGTTGCCGAAGTTGCGGATCACGGGCATGTCGTTGCGGTGTGCGAATTCGCTGGTGATTTGATTTTGGTCGCTGCCGCGCTCGACGATCATGGGGAGGAAAGATTTCCGGGTTAGGGTCATGGTGAAGGATTCTTGGACTACGGTTTGGAAGTTTAGCATTCGGGGGTACATGTCTAATGGGGACATTGTGCCCGAAGTTACGATGACGGAGCTGAAGCGCTCGAAGACGGGCTTGATGGCGATGGCGGCGTCGAGGCATGTGAAGTGGAGAACCGGGTTGGGTACGGTGGCGGTTGCGGATTCGAACGGCTCGAGGATGAGAAGGAAGCCCGTCTCGTAGGTTGCTATGAGAGTGGCGAATGTGGCGACTTCTTGTAAGGGCTGGTAGTCTTCAATGTTCGTTAGTTCGAGGGTGCGGACGAGGGATGTGAGACGTTCGGCGCAGAAACGGAGAGGTTTGCGTTCGATGAAGGTGAGCTCGCGGAGGTGGTTGAGGAAGGATGGTGGTGTTTCTGATATGACGTGGAGGACCTTCATTCGTGTTTTGAGGTACTCGATGAAGCGTTTCAGGAAGGCTACGAAGTGCTCTGCTCTCCTGATGTTTCCGGGGACGGCTTCTTTGAGGAGGTCGTCTGGTAGCGCTGGGTTTGCCATGAATGCATTCTCGTCTCTTGCTTCATCGGCCGCTCGCAGTCCTTCGACTAGCTTTGCATACTCGTTCTGTAGCTTCTCGGCATCTGTGCTCTTCATCTCCGTGATCTTACGATCCAGATTGTTCACTCCACGAGTGGCCTTCCTCAGCGAGTCTTCCGTCAAATCAATGCTTAGAGACTCGATGCACACATTGTCGATATTATGGGCCTCGTCGAAGACAACGATGCAGTCTTTTGACAATTCTTTGGAGACGCGCTCAGCGATCTTGGGGTCGAGCAGATAGTGATACGAATAAATAATGACATTGCAGTAGGGCATCATGCGGCGGGCCGTAAAGTAAGGACACTGCTTTTGCTGCTCGCCATACTTGAGCATGCCGTCGAACGTCCAGACGCCCGGCGGAATTAGGTTGTGCGGCTCCAGAAGATCCAGATTGTCATGATACGTGCACATCTCCACGTCCTCGCCCCGCTCCTTCTTTTCCTTGACGAAGCCCGCAGTCAGACTCCGACACCGCGCGTCGACTACTGACCCGCTCTTCTCACGCTTGACCGAGGGGTGCAGACATAGATTCTTCCGGCTGGTCAGACCCAGCCCGCGGAACTCTTCCTCGTCCCCTAACTGCTCGGTCCGGTACTTCATCAGAGCTTTCAGCTCGGCGAGTGCCTTTTCGATCTCGGACATGGTTCGCGAGCAGTAGATGAGTTTTCGTTTCTCGACATGGAATTGCTGGTATGCTATGATGAGGGAGAGGAGAGACACAGTTTTACCTGTTCCCGACGGCATCTCCAGAACGCAGTGGCCGCCAGCGTCCAGCGTGCGCTTCAGGTCGCACATGTAGGCATATTGCTCTGGATATACCCTAGGGTAGGGGAAGAGAACGGGGAGCTCGCTAAGACGCGTGAGTTTGGCATTCGTTTACGCGTCAATATTGAAACTTACTCTATGTAGAACTTCATTCTGACGCCACCGCCACCAGGAGCAGCTTGTAGGTGACCTGCACGTTGGTAGCCTTGGGGATAGAGCTGTTCTACTGTTGCTTGCCCACGCGAGTCTAGAGAGCGAGTAAAAGGCTTAATCGACCCCTTCCCCGGACTTGCTCTATATATTGGGAGAAATTTTATCCCGGCGAGGCGGTGGTGACGAGGAAGCTTGATGAGATCTTGAGGGCTGCCTTTCGATGAAGTTGAATGATTTGTGCTAGGGCTTTTCGGGTAAGGTGCCGGGAGATCTCCGGCAGTACAAGGTTGTTGCCCCACGAACGCCGTCGCCGCCCTTTCGCTTCCGTCATCAAGGGAAGTTGCCCTTCGCAAAGTTTGCTGTTCCTATTTCACAACAGCCCTTTCTCTTCCCTCTCTTCTCTCATCCCTCTCCCTTACTCTCTTTCCACCGTTATGAGTAAACGACAGCTCAAATCGCAGGCCAGTAGTGCGCGTGCTGCCTCCGGCGCCCTCCTCTCCGGCTTCGGTACCTCGTCCTCAGCCTTCGGGACCAGTTCCTCACCATTGTCCTACGTCACAGAGCCTCCAGACCTCTCATCGATATCCGACCCGAATGTTGTCGTCTACTTCAGGAATCTCTCGAAGAAGGACAGCACTACGAAGGCTAAGGCGCTGGAGGACATACAATCATACGTTGCGTCGCTGAAGGAGCCGGTAGAAGAGGGCGTGCTAGAGGCATGGGTGCGTTCAATACGTGGATGTACATATGAAGCATGTAGTAATTCAAGCTTTTCCGCAGATCAAAATGTACCCTCGAACTTCAATAGACAATGCGAAAGCCGTCCGTCAGAGTGCTCACACTTTGCACGGCCAGATGGCCGCGGCCGCAGGGAAGCGGATCGCAAAGTATATGCCGAGAACTGTCGGCGCGTGGCTCTGTGGTCTCTATGATAGCGATCGGTCCGTAACAGAGGCGACTCAGAACTCACTGCGCCAAGTATTCAACACTCCCGAAAAGATACAGAATATCCGAAAAGCGTATCAGCAGCCTATACTCGAGTATTGCCGCGATGCCATCGACAAAGAGAGCGCCCTTACGCTGAGTGATGAGCGGACCGTGACTCCGGACGACGCAGAGGCAAAGTACAGTCGAGTCATATCTGCTTGCATCTCCCTTGTCGGTAGCCTCCTATCCAATTTGCAAGCAGAGGAGCTCTCCAAATTTCAGTCTGGGTATGAGAGCATTCTAGCGGATGATAAACTTTGGACTTTCGCCTCGTACAATGATGCTTCAATCCGGCGGTCACTACACCGATTCTTGAAAACCTGCCTAGCCAAGGAGCCCGAGATTGTTCAAAAAAACCTTGATGCCATCAGTAAATCCTACCTATCTGTTGCTTTGAATTCGGACCAGACAAGCTCTGCGTATGAGTACGTTGATGCGGTAGCATTGCTTACATCTGCCTACCCAACGGTTTGGACAGACCACTATAAGAGCAAGACCGTAGTTGATAGACGGCTACGTCAGTTTCTGAAGCGAGGTTCTCAGTCGGGTCCTCGCAAGTTTTGGGATCGTTTGACAGATGTCTTCAAAGCTATTCCCAAACAAGTTCTGCCAAGTAATGGAGCAGACGCCGCAGAGCTCCTTGGTGCTCTTCACGGCGGAATTGTTAGAAAGGACGAATCAAGACTAAGTCTGGAGACGGCCTTCAATACCTACCTGGAAATAACAGTTATTGTCTGCGTGGCTCTATCAAAAGACGACCAGCGAAAGCTGACAGCAGAACTTATATTTCCGATCATCTCGCAATATTTGCGCCCTACGCCGGAGCAATCGCAGTGGACAGGACCTCGCAACTCTCTCAGCATAGTCTCAAAAGCCATGAATATGGGTAGTGTATATTTGGTCCTTGAAGAAGAGTGGCCTCGTTACATTCAGCTGTTCATCGATGATATTAAGACTTCTGCGCCAGAACAATCCAAAGATTACGAAACGTCACAGAATTCATTGATCCAGCAGGCAGCTCGGATCGCTTCTCTGCAGGAGCATGCGATAAAAACCCAAAAATCCACACCGCTGCGATCCTTATTCGCTCAGGCATCCTCATCCATCATTATTGAAGCAGTTGCAATTCTGAAGAATAGAAATGGCAAACCTTATGGGGCAGCGGGTGCTATTGCGGAGCTTCTGCAGAGGAATAAAGATCTTGTGGTCTCCGAAACGGAAACAGAGCAGTGCCTAGAACACTTCATTCAGAATGATCTCCCTAGTCTGATTCTCTCGCCATCTTCTTCTCAGCTGGTTGACATTTTGTATCTGTCCTCGGATTCATCATACTTCAAGTCAGCTTGGACTGCGACACTAAAGGCCGCATTGAAGGGGGAGGACTCTCCTGCAAAGGTCGCTGCGCTCGAGGCCCTTCTCACATCTTCTAAAATTCCATCGTCGTTTGACCTTGCATCATCAGATCACGAGCTTCAAGAATATGTTCAATCTAACGTACACGCGGCACTCCAGGGAAATTTGGAGTGGGACTCTTTCAATCGTATACTACAATCCCCTTTGAAGATCTTGTCGCCTGCAACGACAGATGAAGTCCTGTCATCCATGGCTCAGTCTTTGTCTATATCGCAGCAAGCTCCGTATGCATTACAAGGATTCCGTCAAATTGTTAAACAGAACCCATCGTTGCTTAACTCGTTTCTGTCATCATCACAGGGATCTGCCCTTCTTCAAAGTCTTCTTTTGGCCTCGGAATCGCCAGACGAGGTGATCTCACAGGAAGCCATGGCAGTCAACGCCTCAATACAAATTCTTCTGTCAGCCGGCTCGGAATCCAAGCAGTCGATCTATAAAGTAATTCAACACGGCCTTCGGGATGCATCACACACATCTGTATCAGTTGAAACACTGATAGATCTTGCTAAGCAGCTAGTTAGATCTGGGAGTGATTGGGAAGGAATCATAGGCATCTTTCCAAACCTAGATGACTGGAAAGCAGCTTTAGCACCCTTCCTCGACATCGCTCCAAAATCATCCTTAGCTATTACCAATCCACTCGGAGGAGCGGTGTATCTTGTACAGCAAGCCCCTCTCAAGCCCGAACTTCATGCGATCCCCCGTGATGCGGATGGATACTCTGCCGCATTTCGTACTGCTCAGTACGTGACGAGGTTGTTTAAGAGTGACGGGATATTTGAGGCGCAACTTGTTCCTTTGGAGATCCGGAGTACTCTTCTACTTAACATCGCGCTCACGGTACAACTTGCAGATGACAATCTAGGACTTGCTGGTGCCAACAATCTATGGGCTGCATACAACACCGAAGTCGAGGCAGACGCAGTTTCATTCATCTCAGATGCGCGAGCTTTCATTTTGCACGAATTGAAGCGGCAAGGCGCCTCCTGGAGTGGACCTGACGCAAGATCCTCATTACTAGCCTGGGCTACTGACTTGCTATCAAAAATCGATTCAGCGTTATCTGCTAAGGCATATTACGCGGCTCGTGCTTATAGTGGCCTTGTGTCGGATGCAATTGATCTGTGTGGCTGGAATGCGTCTCAGACTCCAGAGCTGCAAGCGAATTTGAAAGTCGTCCGGCGGAACAAAGGCAAATTGAACCTTCTACATTCTTTCAACAACGCTAACACTTCCTGCAGATCTTCTTCGTCTTGTTGGTTTCTTGAATGCATTCAAAGAACCACTTTCCGCATCGCAGTCATGTGAGAGGATGTGTAACGAGCTTGTAGCTGATCTTACTGGACTGGATATCGAAACGAAGGCTGAAGACGGTACGTTGATTATATTTCTACTATAGCTAGTTAGGTGCATGTCCATATATCGTACTGACATTTCGTGCAGGGCTCGAGCAGCTCATCTTTCTCAATACATTACTCTACGGCCAGGAAGATGTAAAACGGAGCATTGCCAAGCAGCGGCTTGTCTTTTTCGTTAAGCACATTGTTCCATGGCTGGATGACACAGAGAACGTCTTGCCCATTCGCTCTGAGATGTGCCGCGCTCTCACTAAGTTACTTCCAATCATGGGCGACATCTATGGCGAACACTGGGGGTCTATTCTCAGTGCACTAGCTGTAAGCTGGGGGAAGACCACCGAGCTTGAAGAAAACGAACACGAAGTGGACAGGTACGTCTTCCACCATAGCCGCACCCTCTTGCCCGTGTCCATCCTCTCTCCCCCGGTAATAACCATCCAATAGCTCTATTCCATTCGTGCATGCATCACTGAAGCTTTATGCAATACTTCGGACTCTTACCCAAGCCGAGGAACCCAATGACGATCTTCTCGATGTGTGGAAGGAGACAGAACAGGATATTGCAAACGGCCTGATCAATCTTTTGAAACATTCCCAGCACTTCCCCGACGAATTTCATCAACCACTGAAGATCGTCAACGATGTTCTGGCTCGGCAGATCAGCAAGGTTGCACTGGAGCATCTTGAATCTAGCGAAGAGCTGTTTCCGCTGATGTACGTGGAATCACAGCCAGTGCAGCAAACAGCTTTCGATATCTTACACAAGCAAATCCCTGCGGCACAAGAGCAGATCTCCATAGATGCTGCACTTGAGAAGACGACGGCACGACTTCCCGAGGAACTACTTTCGTTAATTTTGGAAGCCCCGACAGTTGCCGCGTTAGAGGAAGCAAACTTCGAGCGTAGTGTACCGTTGCCGTTGAGGGGCTACTTGCTGAGTTGGTTGTTGGTCTTTGACCACTTGGAACATGCGGTAAGTCATCAGCAGCGAGATATCCGAACTCCCGGGCCCTAATAAATTATGCAGTCCTTTAAAGTTAAGAACGATTATGTCGAGCATATCAAAGAAGGGGAATATCTTCCAGGGCTACTCGACTTCATGTTTGACTTCTTAGGCCATGTACAGGGTAAACCAGTCGATGTTTCCAAATTGGACATCACTACGTATACCCCTGACCTTGAGCCTCCGAGACGAGATGCGCAATGGTTACTCACTCACCTGTACTTCCTATGTCTGCGACATGTTCCATCCCTTACAAAGTCTTGGTTTATCGCCTGCAAATCACGACCCATTGTCGTAAGCCTGGAGAGCTGGACGGAGAAATACGTAAGCTACTTCAAGTTCATCCCTGACGTCCTAGGGAACGCTAACGATTTTAAAAGATATCCCCTCCCGTCGTCACCGCCGCCCTCCAATCTGTCACCTCATGGTCCGACAGTCAGGTCGACATCGAGCCCGATTCCCCCTTTGCGGTCAAAGTTGCACCCCGCGCCCGCGAGATTACCGCCTCTTACACGATCGATGACCAAACCATGTCCATGCGAGTAACCCTGCCTGCTGCCTTTCCCCTTGCCAACGCGCACATCGAAGGCATCAACCGCGTCGCTGTCAACGAGCAGAAGTGGCAATCTTGGCTACGCATCTCACTCGGAGCCATAACCATCTTCAACGGCAGCTTGATTGATGCGCTGACGACGTTTAAGCGTAATGTGGATGGTGCGGTGAAGGGACAAACCGAGTGTGCGATCTGCTACAGCATTGTGGGAAGCGATAGGAAGTTGCCAGATAAAAGGTGTAGCACCTGTAAGAACCTGTTCCACGGATCTTGCTTGTTTAAGTGGTTCAAGTCGAGCAGCAGTAGCTCTTGCCCGCTTTGTAGGAATCCTTTCAATTACGGTTAGGTTGCTGTAATAGCAGACCGCCTTGGAAAGATATAGCTGGTTAGGTTGAAAGAATTGGATCAAGGGTACTGGAATAGACAGTTTGATTTCGCGTGTTATGACCTTGATCATGGTACTCCTGGAATGTGTTTCTATTGCTTCTTTATCCATTCCGTCTTTAAAGCATCCATCGAGGGTCTATGGATGATATTCAAGTTGGCTTTGGCGATACATCTCCTGTTGGCCGGTTTGCACACCGCCAGCGGTTAATTCGTGCGGAAACGCACCCGTAACTCTCGCGCAATGACGTGGAGCACGTTGCGTTTACTGCTATCAGCGACTTCCGAGGTCCGTGGGGAAGTGTCGCAGCTTCCCATTTTCTTTTCATCGCTCCCACAATCCTCTTCACCACGCGCCTAGGCCATACAAGCACTACCGAATCCCCCTAACACCTCTTCGAGCTTCAGCTTTCCCCCCTCTTCGCCACATTGAATCCGATCTACACAATTATCTTTACCTACTCACACCACCTACAATGGTCCACCTCAAAACTGCCCTACACGCGCTCATTGAGCTCGTCTGCGCCGGCACCCTCGCCATCCCGGCACCCTCGATTCCATTGCCCCCGCTTCTCGTCCGTGATGTCGAGCGTCTCAATAAGTCCATCCTCCAGCCTGCTCTTCCAGACCTCAGCCCGGGTCTGATCGCCAATCTCAACGGCAGCATTGAGAAGATCAAGCGTTGGGACAATGGCATGATCAACGAGGACTGCAAGAAGTGGATGACTTCTATAGGCGCCGTAAATCTTAAGACAGATGTCGAGATGTACAACATCACGTTCAGCGATGTAAAACAAGTTCTATATCTCAGTGTGAGAATATGCTGATAAGATGGCAGTGTGCGCAGCCATGGGTTATGTGCCGCCACAAGTTTGCGTCGTACAAGTGAGCAGCCCTTTAAAACTACGCATCCATTTCTATCTCATCTCTAATCGATGAAAAGGATTGATGCCACCGCCGTAGCCTTCGCCCGCATCCCCGTCCTCATGCGCTCCCACATCCGCCATGTCATCATGCTCCCGGCCACAAACCACAACGGCAAATCCATTAGCAACGACCTCGACAACGTCGTCGTCATGGGCGATCCCACTTTCCACGAGTTCGTAGTCGGCGTCGCGAAGAGCATGGATTCGCACGGCTTCGATAGAACCGTTGGCCCGTTCAGCAGTACGTCTAGTCCCCTCTCCCTTGCAGCCCAAAACTTCGTCGTCCGAGACTAATATGGCGGTGCCGTAGAGTCCCCTAAGTGGCAATCTGCCTTTGACAGAGACACTGCAGTCCCCAACTCGCTCGCCTCGCTCAACCAGCAAGAGAACCTCGCGCAGCTCGTCGCCATTGCACTCTACGATACGCACGTCCCGAATGGTATCAAGGGGGTGGTGCCGCAGTGGGAGAAGATCCGGAATCAGTACGAGGAGATCGAGAAGGACGCTTTCAACAATGAGTTTACAGAGTACGGAGAGCGGGAGGGGTTGAAGTGTAAGGACCGTGCAAGGGATAGTGAGATCATCCCGGTCTGGAGGGGTTGAGAGATGAGGGGATACAAAGATATAGGTGGCTAGTTAGGAGAGAGGTCTGGGCAGAGGGGCAGAGATCGTAGACGTGGGGGGTTCAAGCACTGATGGAGACTGGATGGCTTAGAGAGGTACCTACCCCTATGATAATACATACACCCGAGGCGATTTTTGCGGGGCTATTTGCAAAACAAGTCCCATGTCAGTTCCTAGGCCTTACCCTTTTGATTCGCGAGTTATATTGATTTGTCTTTTTATTATTAAGATTTTAGTCACTCGGCGTATGTCAGCGCCATGTCGTTGAAGGTATTACTACGTAGGCTTATGTTGGGATGTCCTCTATTGGCTCTGAGATAAGCAGAAGCAGGGACCCAGGTCACTTACTCCCCCCCGCCCCTGCATCTGTCAGCCGAAATTTCGGACGCTGCATTACTAAATTTTGCGGGGTACGCATATTACTTGCATATAGCGGCGAAGGAAGCGTGTCCGACTTAAAGTGGACGCATGCATGCATCGATTTGATGTAAAATACAAACATGGGGAAGGGGGACCAGAAACGAGAAGTGTGGGATATATATGGCATGCAGATTTGTTTTTTCATTGTGGACAGGAATGCAGAATACCTTTTGCCCTATCTGTATCTGTATACTAAGAACGCCGAGTGTGTATTTTACCCCTAGAGTCACAAGCTTATGCCTCGCCGCCAGAGACCCAAAACTGCCCAGGCGAGCATTGTGCTCCAGTCCTATACTTATCTCCAAGCATGGACCCCGTAGCAAATAAGCTGTAAAAAGATGAAACTTTTCCGCAATACACCATACACCAAACCATGCTAATTCGTCCAGAAAGGAATCTATTCTTCTTGCAAATCGAGATGGAACGATCTGATGATTGAATCCGTATCGTCAATGGCAAGCGGACGAATGTCAGCCATGGCCTTGATCTTGCTTGTCCTAGTTCTGTGTTAGTAATAGAAGATGGTTCTGAGTAATAAGTTACTTACAGAGACTTGACCTGATCGTCAGTCATGTGCAGACCCAGTTGCTCGACACGGCTCTTAATGGCATTCCAGCCGGTTAAGCGCGAAGCGAAGTGGATGTATCGGCTCATGCCGAAATCCGCGGGGTTGATAATTTCGTAGGTGCTGGGCTCGTTCAAAATGGCCTTGGCGTGGATACCGGCCTTGTGAGTGAAAGCACAGAAGCCGGTGATGGGGTTGTTGAAAGGAACGTTGATTTGGACGGACTCGGCAACGAGATCTTCAATCTCCTTGAGCTTGTGGAGCTTGTATCTTGAGGTGACGTAATCGTGGCTTCCGACGATCATGCGGGCAAGAAGACCGCCAAGTGGCTGCACATTGTCAGCGGCGTAGTCATATAAAAACTGGTGGCTAGGCTTACTGTGATACCGTTCCGCTCTCCAATACCAAGCACAGAAGTATCGATATCTGAGAGAACCTCGTTAGCAGAAAAAAGATGACGATGACGGAGTACCACGTACGTGTTGCTCCAGCTTCCAGCGCAGCGTGCGCATTAGCAATGGCGCATCCAGTGTCGTTGTGGAAATGTGTCTCGATATCGCAGCTGACCACACCCCTCAGTGTGCGGACCAAGTCGTAAACCTGGCGCGGCGTTGCGCAACCGACAGTGTCAGCTACACCAACACGGTTCACACCAACTCTATCGACCGCCTTGTAAAGCGAGAGCAAATCCACGAGATCGGAACGGAACGAGTCTTCGGAGGAGAACCGCACTTCAACGCCCTGGCTATTCCAAGTTAGCCGGGAAGCCTTGGACTGCGTAGGTGAGAGTGACAAACCTCTTGATGTAGTTGATGACTTCGATGGCCGACTCGGTAATGGTGGCCATGTCTTTGCCGTGCGAATGAGTGCGCAGCAGGTGTGATGTGCCAATAACCACATCTACTCCGTCGACGCCGCACTCGACAGCCATGCGGGCGTCCTCCATGTTGCATCGCACATCTGTGTAATTGTTAAGTGAGAATTTCCGGGATTTCACGGCAAGGGATACGAACGGGTTAGGATTTTGGACTGGAAAAAAGTAAGCGAGGGTAGCAAAAAGACGTTTTCGATCAAAAACACACCTTCAATCCCAGCTTGCAAATGGCGATGAGATCATCCCTTGACTGGGGAGAGGCGGCGGGCGAAGTGAGCTCGATGTACTCAACGCCGAAATCTGATAGGGCAATTGCGCTAGGACTCTGTCAGTGACGTGCTCCCAGCACCAAGCCACGAAACGGGGCAACACACATCTTGATTTTGGTTTCAGTGTCGAAGAAGGCATTGGCGAACTGCTCGCCCTCGCGCAGGGTGCTTTCGATGATCTGGAACTTGTCTGTGTTGGAGAGGAAGTCGCCCACGGACTGGTACGGCATCGCAGCAGCGCGGCGTTCGTTCAATTGGCCGTTTCCGTTGCCATTGCTGTTGTGGTTCTGGGCGCTGTGGCCATTACCGTTGGTTACTGGTTGAGGACACATGGTTGGCGGTGATATGTGAGGGTAGCGTGAAGAATGGATGAGAGAGAAGGACGAGAGAGTGGACAGTTCAAGTACCAACGAAGAAAACTGAAAACGTAGTTGAGTCATTATTCCGCCGACGTCGGAGGTGGGGGACAGTAAGCCAGAGTTCTCCCGAACAAGCTAGACTACGCGTTTTTGTCCTGTCAGGAGTGACGTATTTCACGAAAACTATCTCCGAAATGGGTTAGCGGTAATTGGCCCCGCCCCCGCACTTCCAGGGTAAATTTTTGCTATTTTTTTTTCCTTCGAGTCACCTCCCCGCAAAACTCTATTGTTCCTGAGAACCGATGCTTTTGTTGTTTTTTGTTTACGCTAGAAGATACCTGGCAAAGCAGGGGTTTTCATAAACCCAAACTTCGTGGCAGTGGAAGGACATTGAGGCGGTTTGCGATGATTCCAATGCTCTGACTCGGAGAAGCGCAACACACTTGATTTTTAAGCCGATCGAAACTTTTTAATCACCCAAGACTTTGCCTAGTAACCACGGCAATCTGGCCAATTTAGTCTGCACGTGTCTCTATACCAATCGTAGATTTAGTCGTCTTTTTCAGTCCGTATATTTATGTTCATCTCTTCCGAGCCGCTACCCGGCGCCTACGCACCAATCCCGTCTCGCTCCTAAGCTTGGAGTCATCAGGCCCCTTTTTCCGTGGAGAGAGCATTGGGCATGGCGGTATCAGATTTCACCTGCAACCGGTTCCTCTCCACCGGTCTCCAAGATTTCTTCAGTTCCCGCCCAAGATTCGTTGCGGTTAGATTCGAAAACGAAACGAGTCACCGCTGCAGTTTCTCTCCTTGTCAAGGAAGTTCATCAATTCTCTGGACATTGTATTTTTCTCTTACATGTCTAGCAGAAGAGGGAGAAAGCATAGACATCAGAAGCCTAGATATCAACTCACTCTTTTAGAACACGCCGAATAACAGTGACAGATGAAATAGAAGTATCTTTGCGGATAGTTGCATCGGAAATCTAGAGATTGAGAGTGCGGCGATGGACAATCGGATGTTTGCCAAACATAGATTACAGCATAGAGTTTGTCCTCCTATCAGATAGGTATTTTGTCTAATCCTATTTTAAAAGCTACTTGGTCAGAGGAAAAAGCTACTCAGATGTCGCTCAATGATCTCAGTCGTCACACAACACCCGGTGTTGTTACTCAGTAGGACTAATGGGTATTGTTCTTTGGACTTGTCCTCTTCGAGCAAGGATTCATTTGAGGCACCGAACACCAACGCCAACACCAGCTAGGACATGGAACCTTTCACAGCTGTCGTGCTCTGATAATTAGATGGGGGATTATATTGGATCGTTGCAGCGTCATGCTGCGAGTAATCAAATCACATGAGAATTCAGGCACAGCAGACAGCATGTTTAGGGCCCTTTTGGAGACTAAAGGGCGACTCGACCTCTGCTCAAATCTGGCTTGAGACTTCACACAACTTTTGAGGGCCACTCTGAACAAGCCAACTACATTTGCCATGTCGTGGGACTACGACACTTGCACGGTGAGTATACATGCCGCGCTAGATACACATGTCACAGAAATGAGTTTTAATACCCTCTTTTAGATTTCATGCTTTCCTACAGGTGACTATGTTGGTGGAGGAGGCTCATGTCCGTACACGCAATATGATTGCATGTGCAAGAACGCCGACTATGCCCGTGAACTCGTCCATTATGCAGGTTGCATGACAGGCCGCTGCCTCCCATCTGCACAGTCCCGTAAGTCGCTATGATTTAGTTCTTGATAATATCGTCTAAATGGGCCCCTAGATTTCTTTTCCGAGGCCTCATTGGCGTGCGCAAAGAACAATGTCAATTTGCGGACCGTTATGGCCACGGACAATCCTTTTCTGAAGTTGTTCCAATCGTCAGGGTCCGAAAATGCCAGTCCAACCGCGTCGCCGACAAACTCCACACCCATGTCTACATCTGCTTTCGTACCAACAACATCTGCAAATGGTACTTTTATCTCAATTAAAGTAACTACGACACCCCCTTTGACATCCTCGCTTACATCCTCGTCTCCCTCCGAGCCTTCATCGACGCCCATCCAGACTTCTTCGCATTTGAGTTTGAAGGCGAAACAAGTCATTATTTCTGTCCCATCAATTGTCGGCGGTCTAGTTGTTATAATCGCTTTGATACATTTCCTCACCAAGGAGTAAAAGGGGAAGGACATCATTACCAGAATGTTAATTGAAGGTCTCAAACGAGACTCGATGATGAAAGCGGAGCCTAACACTATATAGTGCGGCCCGACATTGGTATTGTACTGTGCCCTGCGACAATATAAAGTATTACGTGTCTTGCACCCTCCATTTTATGATCTGCTGTTATTGCTAGTAAAACTCACCTTGCCTGTGGATAGTCGGTTCCTACATCTAGCGATAAATCTCCCGGCACCGAGCTCCCCAAGCCGAATTTGCAACAGCTATGCGCGCTGTCTAAGCCGTCAAATCTCCCGCTAAATGTACCATTTGACATCGTGCACAACCGGCAACATGTGCACCGGTACGTGTGAAACGGTACATTGTCTGACCTACGCCGTGTTCTCAGAACACCGAACGCAATGAAAATTGTTCATACCAACCACAAAGTCGGGAACATGGACCCCAAATACCAAGAACATGACTGAACACCATTCATACTAGCATTGAGTGCTTTTGGTCATTTGATTAATATTTCCCTCACTGGAAGCCAACGAGGACGCTGTACTACATTTCACGGCTTTTGGTACGATACATGAGGCATCTACTGGTAAACAATGGAGAGTAACGGCAACGCTCGATGGATGTTCGCATCACCACGTTCATCAGCCTAAGTTTGTGCGTAATATTGCGTGAGGAACTTGCAAATTAGGCTGGTAACGTGTACGAAGACGTTCGGAAGCCAAACAGCTCCTATTGCTCTATTGCAATATCTCCCTCATAGTAATGCGAAGAGGTCTACTACTGGTGCATTGCATGTTGTCGTTATATAAATATTTTTCTCGATGAAGCATGGTTGCTGATTTTTTTCCATAGGATCAGTGCTACGGAACCTGGACCCTATGGGATGGAGAAGGTCTCCAAACAGCCAGTTTTGTATCCTGATCTTGAGGACTATGCGCTCCAATGGAGCTCGGTTGCCTTTGCGGAGATACGAACTTTGCTACTTTTGTTCTGAAAGGCACTGTTTCTTCTTGCATTACGTATAGATGTATCAGCAAAGTGCTGTGCCATATATTTTTTCTTCTCTCCTTCGCATTTCAGATGACCTGTACTAGTGAGCTGTTTCAAAATTTGTCTTCGAAGCTCGGTCACTTGCGCGTGCTTTCGTGTTGACGTTTGGCCATACTTCAACCCGAGCAATCCCTTCCGCAGTGCACAATCTATTGACCAAGGCAATAACTCAATCTTAGGGAGTGATAGGCCGAAGGTAGATGAGAGCGGAGAATCGATCGATCACCAAGGTTGGCGTATCTAGAGTCTATATCGAATCATCTCCTGCCAACATCATCCTCAAGAAGCGCGCTACCATCCAGTGCTCTTGAGTTGCGTTAGGCAAAATTTAGGCAAAGCCAATGTCCCCGCATTTGCATTTGCCGCGATAGCGGATCACTGAATGATTTGCTGTGACGGGTATCTGCACTCACGCAACAGGTTCAACACTTCCGATTCGAACCACCCACGCCTTCTTTCCATTTCAAACACACGTACAACAGATCACTACATTGTTCTGTAGCTGTCACTTGTACGTCAATAATGTCAATTCTGTTGACTGTAACCTGTTGCAAGTTGGCTCCAACTCTGATTAATCTTGATCAAAAGAGCACACTTCACAGGCTCCACAGCGAGACATCACTTTTCATCACTTCATCCATCTCAAGAAATGAGTGCTCTAGGGCCCCCAACATGCGTCGTGCGTCCCCTCACCCAGACCTTCCTTCCTTCCACAATCTCCACACTAACCACCCATACACCTTAGAACTCTTGCGTCCGCGCCGCGACAGCCATCTGGGTTGGCTGTCCCAGCTACGCATATACCTGTGTCTGCAGCCTCTACATCCACGCATCCATGTTTCTCAACTTCCCAGTCCAGTGCATAGTACGTTGCGGAAAGTCCGAACAAGCTACGTTTGTGGAGATAGTGCAGACATTGTCGTCTGATTGTATGGCGTCATCGAATCTGGATCTGTGGAAGTATATTGCGACGAATAATCCGCTCTCACAGGCATTTTTGGGAGTGGGAGGGGGAACGACGACGGCAACGGCTTCGGCGATGTCGACAACAGTGGGGGATTCTACTGTAGTGATGAGGACATTGGGTTCGAGCTCAACTGCGGTGGCAGAAGCAGCGAGCCTTGCGCCTTCGACATCGGCCTTCTCAGCATCGACGTCACTCTTCATCCGCACAACGAGCTTCACACCGATCCCCACAATTGTCGACGATGCCACAACGGCGACGTCACAACCGCAAAGTTCAGCAAACGGGCCGTTTTCTAGCACAGTGCCCTCGACTCAATCCTCACATTTGACTGCGAATGCAAAGATTGGTATTGCGTTTGCCGTCGGAGCTCTGGTGGTTGTATGCTTTGGGGTTGCGATACAATCTTGCATCAAGTGGAAGAGAAAGCATACAAGTGCCTCGAGTGATGAGTCAAACACGGTAGAGCTTGCCCCCACTGGAAGAGAGAAAGACGAAAAGTTTCACACGGCTGAAGACGTAGGACCAGGGGTCCAGGAACTGGATTCGGTTCAGATTGGGGGATTGCCAAGTCCGACACATCTAGCAGAACATAACTTGCCAGAGCTAGAGGAGAATACTCGCAGGATATCGGAGTTACGAGGATGATGTAGGATGATGCTCGTTCCATGTTCGTATATAAGCACATGCACATTTATTTACAAGACGTAGTGATAGAGTAGTACTTCGCGCCTCCTAAAAGAATGCAATTCCTAGTTAACTTCATCTCCTTCTCGCCACTATTTCCTCCTCAATCCACGTCCACTAATTTGAATTGAATGTCAATTTACAGTAGCCACTACCTCTTCTCTTGAATCTCCATTATATATTCATCCACCGCTTTTAGGGCGTAGACATAATCCTCTTTCCCATCGGCCAGATCCAGTCCTGGGCATAAGGGCTCCCATTCTCTTCACCTAACTCTATCGTATACGCCTACCACACTTTGGCACCAAAAGCTGAACAGCATACTCCCCCAAGTCATTTCGATTAACCAATTACGCCTCCTCCACGCCCGCCCCATCGCTGCTCAACCCGGTACACGTCCACAAGGCTACGTTTTAGACAATCGAAGAGTCTATCATGATACAAATCCTTTGGCGGCCGAGTCAGAACCCCTAGCCAATGAGAATGATACAGAAATCAAGAAAATAGACAAAGGAATATTTTCAAGTACATTCGACTTAGAGGAAAAACAACCCTGAAGATCGCAAACAACCAATCTCATGATCTTATAATGTAGTTTATCAGTTGTTGCAAAGCTTACCGCGTTGTAGTACTACCATCACTTATATCTAACATGATATGACGAACATAGAGATGACGGATGTAGATAACGAGCAACAATTCGGCATTCACGGGAATCGAAAAAGAGAGAAATAAAAACTAACCACCACATTCAATGACCTCCCATCTCATTACTGCCCACCCACCTTTCGCTCGGAAATCTATATCCAACTACTCCCACGAAACACCTCCTCACCAGCACCACTCAAACCCCCAACACCATCTCATGATTCGGCATCCCTTCCTTTCCGTCAGCTTCCCATCACCTCGCCTTCCTATACACCCCGCACTTTCTTCACACCGTGCTCTCTAACATCTACATCCTACCACCGCCCCCGGCCCCGCCCCCCGGCCTTCCTCCTCATAAACCCCCAGACCCCAAACCCGACAAGCGCGAAGAAAATCACAGAGCAAGAAAGAGTAATCGCAACGATATCTCCCGCTGAGAACCGCGGTGTTGGCGTAGAGAGGGGACAGGGGGTGGGAAGAAAAGTCCAGGTGTGTTTAGGCGGCATCTTGCGTTAAGCTAGGTCGTGTTGCGCGGTGCTATGCTCATATGTCTTCGGTAGGTGTGAGTATATGGTGTGGAAGGGAGAAGAAGTACGTGAGAGAGGGAAGAGCGAGTGATGGATGAAGTACAGCCAAGGAGGTGTGAGACAAACGGAGCCTGTCGACAGTAGACGGCAGACAGCATACGAAATGTGCACAGCAGTATGATGCATGTGCTGACGCTCGGTAGATCCTATTATAGGCGTTTGCCGAAGACAGTACGAAGGAGCTAGTATTTTTTGAGGAATAATCTGGTCATCCTTTTTTAGGACACAAAAGTGGTCTCTAGTAACTACAGCAGTGTTTTGAAGGGGAAGGGCTAACTTGATCGTTTTGCCCACTAACTAGGATCGCCTAAAGGATAAAAATGTTAAGTATATGACATCTCCTTTATATTGCAACTCGTCGCTCGAACTACTGCCCTTCATCTTCTTCCCTCCTATCGGCCGCAGCCACGGCTTCTGTATCATTGCACTAGTCACGCCCAGCTTCCCCCCTACACCTTTCTACATCTCTCTACTCCCGAAACAAGTCAACGACGAGGTACACCAAGAGAAATCCGAACAGCGGCGCTACGACGTCGTTAGAAAGAATTTCATAGTAGAACAGCGTGTCATACTAGCGTGTTAGAACAGTCTAACACTACAAGAGAGGGGGCGTTGATATGGTAGATTCAAAATGATGGCGTCATGAATTTCTAGGAGTTGAAAAGGACACGCGGTAGCAAATATGAGATTATACAGGTGACGAATTGTGCGGCGGACAAGCAAACAGAATGCAGTGTCCCCCGAAACATTTTTGCCACGATTCCTTTGAACACCACGGGTTTGGACATGTTCGTTTGCAGGACATGTATGCAAGAACAATGGACATGAAAAGATAGATATTTTGGTTCGAACCTATAGTCGTATTTTTAGTGCAAAAGGAGGAGGTTTCAATATCAAATTTCCAAAAGCACCTTTTTCAAATCCTGCAAAATGTATAGTGCCATCCCTTCCTTCCATCCATCCTCGTCTGCAGCTCGCAGCCCTCAACCATCTACCACACTACAGCCTTCCCCATCCCCTTGCAAACATGCACAAGCAAGTCTTTATACTCTGTCTACACATTAGCCTGGTCCAAGACCCACACCATCCCTTCCTCTTCTCCGTGAATGACCAGCCCCTTCCCAAACAACCCGAAAAGAAAGCCACTTACGATACAGCGCCCCCTCCGTACACGCCCACTTCCTCTCCTCACTCTCCAAACACGGCGTAACCAGCCCAACGTACTCATCAATCGACGACTGATCCTGCGAACACAGACATCCTAGATCGGCGGGCTCGCAAGTGTTGAAGACGCCATCTGGAAGGCAGGCCGACTATTCAGCAGGCGGGAGTCAGCCAGGACAAAGCAGCAAGAAGACGAGCCCCAAAGAAAGAAGAAAACGCACAGCGCCACACGTCGGGATCTTGAACGCAGAAACCGCTGCCGGAACAGTAGCCGCGAGGGCCACGACGACGGACGCCAAGGTGATATACATGGCCGAGATGCTTCAGTTTGCTGCACCGAGTAGCGACGACGACGACCAGACAATAGGACAAAAGACTTGTCCGACTTGTCCGAGAAACTCGCCCGTCGCCTCGAAGTTTATATATGCCCGCTCTCTGGAATTCCAAGCCCCTGCATGCAGCCGTTTGCAACCCAATGCGCCCGGGGTCCCTCCCCAAGCTAGCCGCTCGCTGCTCCGGATGCAGTGCTGCGTCGGACAAAGAATCCCCACAATCCAGCAACGCCACCCGAGAGGTGGGAAAACCGAGTTGGAACCGACCCCCTCGAGGATTATTCCCACTCGCAAACGGGCCTCGGAAATGAAAGAAGAGGTTTGGAACCGGTGTCGTCGCTTGGGTGAAGTGGAAGTTGGGTGGTCGCCGGTGAAGCGAGAACGAGAATGCTTTCTTCTATTTTGAGAAGAGAGGAAATGGGATGGTTTTATCATCAACGATCATGTTTGGTCCATCTGCGTCATGCATCCATGAAATCTTTCACGAAGCAAAGTGGTACCGAACACGTCATGTGACAAAATCCGAACACTCCCGACTTCGGAATGTCCTCCATATTGTTTGTTCCCCATCATAATAGATGGCGTTACATAGACCCAATTACCTCTCTAATTCTTGCGCCCTTTTATTGAATACCTACAAGTCATATTATACATCCTTTTGTCCAAGCCTGTGCGCTACTGTTGTTTTCATGACAGGCTCAACTGTCCACGGCCTCGTGTCCAACACCCTATCCAGCCCACAGCTCCTACTCTTCCACCCATCCCCCCTCAACTCCCTAGCCAAATTCCAGGCCGCTTTCACACAATCGTTGACCCCGACCCCGTTGTACTGATTCCCGACGACGCGCACCTTTCCACGGAAATTGAGCTGAAGTTCCTCGGCATACAGCTTCAATCGGTCTTCGTAGCCGACAGTGTACTGCGGTATGCAGTCGTGATGGAGGTTGACATGGCATGCCGCCGGCTCGTCGGCGATGCCGAGATGGCGGTGGATCACTGATTTGGCGAGCTCAGCGCCCTCGTCCTCGTCCGGATAACCCTGCCAGCCGTTCCACCAGTGGCCGCCCAGCATGACGGTGATTTTCGTACCATCGACTGAGTCCTGGCCATGAACTGCGTCCGAGTCAAAGATGACGCCCAGGGCACGCTCTGGATTTTGCTCAAAGGGGACGCTCTGCGGAATGAGATAGCCGAAGCCGGAGACGGGGATAAGGTTCGGGTTCGGATAGTAGAGATTAACGGTCATGACGGTAACGTAGGGTGTGAGTGTTTTGTTGGGGAGCGTGGAAATGACCAAGTCGAAGTTTTGAGAGGCTTGGGATGCGCCCTCCTATCGTTACGTGGTGTTAGTTTGCTGATCTAGAAAAGTTGGTAGCAGTAGAACATACCCCTGTGATGACCTGGACTTGCTGAGGATTGCCCTCTGCCATTTTGTACGACTGAACGCGAGATTCCATCCTGATCTCTACTTGTTTGTTCTTCTCTAGTGTGTCCTGTAATCTTCGAGAAAGCTGCTGCAGCCCGTCCTTGAAAGCGAAAGTGCTGCATCCTGCAAGCCCTTCTATAAAGTTTTGCCCCCACTCCTGGTTCGCCTCAATCTCCTCCGACATGGCTTTGAAAGATTCTAAATCATAAGGGTGGATGGGTACGAGCATGTCTGATCGTTGATCATTCATATTGATCTGCAGCATTCCTCCTATGACACTATTGAATTGGCCCTCCAACTGCCATAGCATCGGCAAAAGTGTCCGCGCACTCAACTGCCATATGTCTCCCGCATAGATGCCATGCATAAGAGCCGACAACAAGTTCTGCGCTATCCGCCTGTCCATTCGTCGTGAGATGAAGGAGCCGATGGATTCGTCGGTCAAATTCGATGGCCGTCGAGGTTTCCAGGGTTCTGCGATTATGTTAAGCGCACCGTCAAACACTCCGCTCTGTAAGAGCTTCAGCGTATTCAGGTACTCTATACCGCCACTCGGCATCCGATTCAGGCGGTCGGGGTAGTAGATGTAGCGATTTTTGGCGGCGGGAGAGGTGCTTTTCGTGAATAAAACATTGTCCTGGAGCTGGAGATCTGCAATCTGGAGCCATCAGCATCAGGCCATCCATCTAGAGTATACACGCTCACCAATTGTACCGTGGCGACACTGCTCAGGCCAGGCCGAAGCGTTCTTGGGCCATATTCAAACACGACGTCGCCGCCGGGCACTGCAGTCCGCCGAGAGCGCAGCCAGCCTCCAGCCTCCTTGGCCGACTCGAACACGGTGATGTTGCTGTTCGGGAATTCTTTTGCTACGAAGTGCGCGCTGGCAAGGCCGGAAATGCCTCCGCCGAGAACGGCAATCTGCTCGGGATAGGCGGCGGACGACGAGGCGAAGCGACGGCGATTGCATTGCGAGGAGAGCAGTGGGCGGGCCAAAGCGCGCCTCACGGTCGATTCAAGGAGCCGCACATTTCGCTTGAGCCGCATTGCCGTGTGTGGAGCGCGGGTGGCAGCAGCTTGGAGGATTGGCCATGTGGGATGGGAGAGTTGATGAAGTCAGAAAACGCCGCGCTCGGGCCGCATCGTCATACAATTGCGACTGCAAAGCACCCGTCCCGGGACATGCAGTCATTATGAAAGGCAAGCATCGCGTTCACACTTGGTCACACAGAGCAGTAGAGGCAGGTTAAGAAGAAGAAGAGCAGCCCGCAGCTGCCAGAACCAGACCCATCCATTTTGCAAGAAAGGAAAAAGCTCCCCACGAGATTGACAACCATGAGTATGCCAGACCAGTCATGCCTCCGTGAACCAGCAACGCCGCCGTCCCAGTATCCTAGAATATAATACAAATGCTGCGACCTCACTACAGCGCACACATCTCCCGCAGCTGTACTCGGCCAATATTCGCATCCTGCCAGCGTCGAGCGCTGCTGCCTCTAGAATCATCATCGTCATCCCCCTAAATCTCTATATCCTCATTGGCCTTGCCAGGGATGATGAGCTCCTCCACGCCCTCGTCCTCAACAAATTTCCGCTCACTGACATGCTCCTTCGATGCCTCCTCGCCGTTCTTGCCCGCAACCCAGACCTTATCCTTGAAAGTCTTCTTCTGGCCCTCGACGTGCTTGAACGGGCAGCGGAAATTAGTGCATGGCGCGAACTTGCACATGATTGTGTTGTGCCAGAACTTGCAATTCGGGGTAGTGCAGTCGGCTCCATTCCGGCATGGAGGCATGGTCGGATGTTTGTAGGGACAGTTGGCCATGTCGCGGCAGTTGGGATAGAACGCACACTCTTGCTCGGCCTGGTATCGATATGCAGGAGATGAATGCCTGCCCACACACTTTTTGTTCGTGCATGTCGCGCCGTAGGTGCACGTGTCCTTCATATCGACAGGAGTTCCTTCTGGTGCGGCGGGGGACTGGTGGACAAAAGGGCAGTCGGTCTTGGTGCATCGCAAATTGTACTTGCACATGACCGTGAAGGGATCGGGGCGACCGCCCTCAATGTCCATTGCGGAGCCTTCGCCATTTTCTGCCGTGGGGCCATCAGTCATGGTCGTATCATGGCTGTCCTTGGTGAACTTGGTGGATGGTGGAAGCCCTTGCTTGTTCCTCGAAGACCTGTCCATGCGCTCGTTCAGTGGCTTCTTATGTCCATTTCGGTTTCCCTGCTGGAAGTTGGGGTTGACGTAGGGAGCCGGGGCGCCGCCGGAGAAGATCTGCTGCATCATCTGGGCTTGTTGCTCGTACATTTGCATCAGGGCCATCTGTTGCTGGGCGTTCAACATGCCAGGCATTCCATTCGGGCCCATGGGTTGCATAGGCATCCCGGCCATAGCGCCAGCTCCCATGTTGTTCATACCCATGCCGTTCATGCCATTCATGGCGCCAGGTCCGGGTCCGGGTCCGGGTCCAGGTCCCATGTTGACGCTTCCTAGGGTGCCCATTCCTCGACCGTTGGCCATTGCGGCGATTCCACGTCCGACATTGAGGCCGCGGGGACCTTTCGGCGGCTCACGCGAATGCGAGTTGATCCGGCCGCTACCTTGCGAACCTCGGACGCGATGAAGAGGATCGTCGTTGCTCATTTGCTTGTTGAGGTTGTTCAGCAGGCGACCGCCGGCACGTCCTGGCTTTGAGCTTGCACCGCTGCCGTTGCGCATGGCTTTTGGTCCCGTGGGACTGTTCATTGTCAGAATACGTTGGCGATGTTGACCTCTGCGACCAGAACGGGCAGGTCGCGCGGACAGACTGGAAAGAGTGGAAGGAGTAGAGGTGCCGTACATGTTACCTTGGGCGGGCTCTGTAACGCCATCCATCTCGGCGTCTTGCGCAGACAGGGTGGTGTCGTTGGATGCGCCATCTTGCTGGGCTGCAGTCAAGTGTGCAGCGTCGGCGGCGCCAGCAGGCTGGCCGTTGAGCTGCCGGCTGACGAGGTCTATCTGCTCGAACAGCCAGTGCGCAAACTGCTGCGTCTCGACGTTCTCGGGGCCCAGATCCAGGAGGTCGTTGGACAGCTCCGAGGCGATTTGCGCTTCGTTCTTCTCGTTGGCAAGCATGAGGAGGATGTACTCGAAGATCTGGGTGTCGTCGCCGCCGGTCGTCCAGCCGAACTCGACGAGCTTCGGCTGCACCAGCCCCTGCAGCGCGGACGCGAGCGGCGACCCGTTTGAGAAGTCGACGCCCATGGTGACGGAGGGGAGGTTAGGAAGGGTGGTGCGGGTGAAGAGCAGGCGCGCGGACTCGGCGAGGGGACGGACGGACGTGCTGCGACGAACAAAGAGAGAGGCGACGGGGGCGCGTGCGGTCGCGTTCTCCTGTCGGCCGCGTTCTCGAGAAACAGCGCACACGAAGAGGGCTCTGGCGGGCGAGATGTGAGGGCGCGCCGGGTGGTGTGGTGAGGGGGGCAGCGGCGATGGAGGTGGCAGCAATTGCGAGTTTGGCCGTCGCCGGTCGCAGGTCTGAGTTTCTTAGCCTGGGCGGAAGTTGCCGGCGGCTGAGGGCACGTGCGCAGCAGCTGTGTTTGACATTTCTCAGCG
>MU002154.1:0-34227 GCA_010093585.1 Melanomma pulvis-pyrius CBS 109.77
CGCCGGTGCAACGCAGCAGCGCGGCCAGCGCTGTCAGGACGCGGTCGTGAGCTGTCCAGGTGCTACAAATGCCCATGACCCCTTCTGGCCCGCTGCCGGCCAATCGACGGCGCGTCGACGCCGGATATGCGGGCAAGCCTCCAACTCGGCCAGCGACACGGCGCCCACTCGCCCAACGAGCTGCGGCCGGCCAGGGCGCGTGGGTGGCACCGCACTGCACAACGGCAGAACGAGAGGGCCTGGCGCGCTGCTCGGCGACGTCGCGACTCGACCCACTGGCGACGATGCGCCGCCTCCAGCGCTGCCGGGCCAGAGCTGGACGTCCTGGCCGTCCTGGTGGTCCAGAGCTGCTGGCGTGCCAGCGCCGCCCGTCCCAGCGATCGCTGCCGCGTCGAGATGGGCGCGCCAAGCCTCCAGCCACACGCCGCCCGCGCCAATCAGGGGCCGCCTTTACTAACCCCCTCGGCTCACGACACCCGCCACACCCCGTCGTCGCCGCTCCAGCATCCCGCCGTACGCAGTATCTACACAGTACAAGACACATGCAATGTCCACATTCAACGGCATCGTCGCCGGTCAGCCCGTGCCGCCTCTCGTCGTGACCCCAACTCGTTCTGACTGCATGATCCCCAGAGTTCCCTCAAATCAGAATTGACTATTTTCGACCGCACCCCGACCGCAGGCCGCCCTTGGCCTGCTTCCTCAGCCATGTCCATTCTGACCATCTGGCCGGCCTCGAGTCCCTGCGCGCCCCATTCGTCTACTGCTCAGCTGCCACACGAGAAGTGAGTACCAACGTCTGTTCATTCCACGGCATCCAACAAGCCAAGGGAAAGGCCATCAACCTCCCTCCGGCTCCACCATTCGCCCAGACACTGCCACGAATTCGGAGCCCCATCCATGCATACGTGATTGGCCCACTCTACGACCTCCTATTCGACCCCCAGTGCCAGCATAAAAGCCAGCTCCAACGCGTCCGCCAACCATTACCAAACCCCCCAGAGAGCTAACTCGATACAGATACTATTGCGTCTGGAGAAATACCACTATCGCGTCAACTTTGCCCGCGGCATACTGGAGAGTCGAACTGTGACCTACGACAAGAGCATGCATAAGCTAGCGAAGCCCCTTCCATTGGAGACTCCCACTGTCATCGAGCTGGACCCAAAGAACAAGATTCGGGTCACCCTGTTCGACGCCAATCACTGTGTGGGAGCCGTCATGTTCCTCATAGAGGCTGACGGCAAAGCCATCTTATATACCGGCGATGTCCGAGCTGAGACCTGGTGGGTTAACTCACTTGTGCAGAACCCAGTTCTGCTACCCTATACGCTCGGCGCTAAGCGATTGGACTGTATGTACTTGGATACAACCTTCGCTACCAAGTCGGAGCCGTACCGAGAGTTCCCTTCAAAGGCAGAGGGAATTCGGGAGCTTCTGCAAAAGGTGCAAGAGTATCCCCACGACACAAAGTTCTACTTCCACTCCTGGACTTTTGGATATGAAAACGTTTGGATCGCGTTGTCGGCCTTTCTGGACTGCCAGATTCACTTGGACCAGTATCGGGCCCGCATATACGCATCTCTATCCGCTCTGGAAAAGAAGCACCTGAGAGAAGCCGGCCTCGACATGCAGCATGATAACAAGTATCTCAGGAACTCGGGACTGCAAGTGCGCGAAGCGTCTGCATTATGCGGGTTTAGGAACGGCAATCACATACAGCCCGGCTGTCTCACCTCCCAATCAAACACCCGTCTCCACAGCTGCGAGCGTGGCATGGGCTGTCCGGTTATAGACGCAGACACAGCCGCAAACATTGTCCACATCATCCCCATTGTGACCCGCGTCAACGGTACCGATGTGGCCGAAATCGGAGCTGGCGGCGGGAAAGGCGATCTGGACCAGAAAGAAGAGCTCGAGACAGGCGATGTAGCCGACGTAGCCAAGTTGATGGAGCTATGCGCGAAGGAAATCCAGGATGACGAACTGCGCTCACGGGTTTTAGCGTTATTGCAGACAGCCCTAGACGATAAGAAGGGGAATATCGGTCTGGGGACAGTCTTGCAGAAAGAGAGTCAAGATAGCGAAGACGACTTGTCTTTGCAGACTTTTGTTTCGGTCCTCTCGTCTCACGCCGCGATCACCGAGAGTGCAGATAAACTAAAGAACGAAACTATCCGGTTTCCATACTCTCGGCACTCTTCCTACTCCGAACTCTGCACCCTTGTCGAAGCTTTCCAGCCCAAAGATGTCTATCCGTGTACCGTCGACGAGGGGTGCTGGTGTCCTACGCTTGGGATACGGAGCTTGTTTGGCTCGTTCTGCTCTGCGAATAGTTTCCGTCACGATATTGAAATGACGGAGATGTACGAGGCGAAAGTAGAGCGAGGGAGGAGAGGAAAAAGGAACCGTGAGGGAGAAAGTCGAGAGGAATCGCAAACGAGTGAAGCGAAAAGGGTAGGAGCAACAGAGCCTATTACACCAAGACAAAGCGAGCGCGAGAACACGACCAACATTTCGACACTCGACGATGAAATAGAGGAGACGGCGTTCCACACTCCAGCAGAATCACCCGGGGAAGCTCGCCGCACACCGATTATGGAGGAACAAGTCGACAGCCCCATGACCTCTCCACGTACCCGTTCATCTACACTACACGAACCAACGCCGAGAGAGATTCCCCCTCCACGCCAACCAAATCCAAAGAAACCAAACAACCGAGCCATAGCATACAAAGCTGCCCTCGGCATCGAACTAACCTGGGCGGACTTTGGGGGCCTAGTCTCGACAAGGAGGGCAAGCGAAACAGAAGAGAAGGAACTATGAGATGGACTTGTACTATTAACTGTAGGAGTAGAACTAGCACTAGCACTAGGTTGGGGGTTTGGAGTGGAATGGTGGCGTTTGTGATACCCATGCATATATATACATATATACGTACAAGCTTCCAAGTTTGTAGATATAGGAATAACGACAATGATATCGAAAACGCTTGAATTCACTTCGCCACGCATAGCATAGCATCAAGCGATGGGGGCTCGGCATGCCGGACTTTGTTGTTGTTGTATGCGCTGACAGATGTTGCACATGTATGTACACACACACACACACACATAAGGTTATATATATATATATACGTCAAATGCACCTCGAACCCTCACGTTCTGCTATCTTTTGAAACAAGTCAGTTATCCAAAACTACCCTCCCACACACACACACACACACACACACACACACACACACGGATCTCGTTTAGACCAAAGAACTTGATTCCAAGAAGTACAGTACAATGGCAGACTTCCATGCATCCATCCCCCCGCCCAAAAAAACCCCTCTCAACTATTCAACCCAACCCACGAACCACCCCTCAAGCTACCCCAAGCCTCAAACTCACCGCCCGCCGATGCGCCTCCAGCTCCTCGACCCGCGCCAACTCCATGACGGCCGGACCAACGTTCTGGAGCCCCTGTTTGCTGAGATTGGCGCTGGTGATGTGCTTGATGTACGAGCCGAGGTTGACGCCAGAGTATTGCTTAGCGTAGCCCATCGTAGCTGCGAGCCCAGTTAGCCATCCGTTCTCACAAATCCGTTTCCGAGAGTAGAGGGAGAAAAGGGGGAACTTACGTAGAGAGTGGTTCACGCCGGCGGAGTAGTCTCCAACGCTCTCTGGGGTCCACTGCCCGACAAACACGCTCCCGGCATTCTGAACGTAGGCGACGACGCCCTCGGCATTCTTCACTTGCAGGATGAGATGCTCGGGGGCGTATTCGTTGCTCAGGATCATGGCCTCGTCGATGGTGTCGACGACGAGGGTGATGGAGTGCTCGATGGCGCCTCTCACGATGTCGACGCGAGGAAGAGCGTTGGCTTGCGCCTCTAGCTCATCCTCAATAGCTGCGAGTTGAATCTCGTTGAGCCCGACCGCGATCAGGATAACTTGAGAGTCTACTCCGTGCTCTGCTTGGCTGAGTAGATCGGATGCAACGAAGGCCGGGTTGGCAGTCTCATCGGCAATGACCAACACTTCGCTAGGCCCAGCGGGCATGTCGATGCTCACGCCAGCGTTTGTGTCGTTGGATACAATCATCTTCGCCGCAGTCACAAACTGGTTGCCTGGGCCAAGAATCTTGTCCACCTTCGAGACACTCTCCGTTCCGTACGCTAGGGCGGCAACGGCTTGTGCTCCGCCAGCGAGAACAATGGATTCGGCGCCAACTTTGTGTGCTGCATATACGATCTCCGGAGTTATTGAGCCGTCCGCACGAGGTGGCGAGGCAATCACAACCTTCTTACAGCCGGCGACCATTGCCGGCACACCAAGCATGAGTGCAGTAGAAGGGAGAACGGCGGTTCCTCCAGGGACGTAAAGGCCGACACGCTCGATTGGCCGGACGAAGCGAGAACATACAACGCCGGGCATGGTCTCAACAACAAGAAGCTTGTCCTCCTTCTGAGCGGCGTGAAACTTCCGGATGTTCTCGAATGAAATGTCAATGGCTTTGATTGTTTCTGGTGCAAGCCGCATAAGTGACTCTGGGAAAGGCGCTCTAAGAACGGGTGTTGTCAGTGAAGTGGCCCTGTCAAATTTGTGAGTGTATTCCAGCAATGCGGCGTCGCCGCGAGTCTTGACAGCATCGATGATCGGGTTGCAAATGGCAATGATCGAATCGCTCGATCGTTGTGACGGGCGTTGTAGAGCCGCCTGTACGGTCTCGGGGGTTTCCTTCGCGGTAATGTAGCGCCTCATCGCAATTCGACCATTCCGGAGTCCGGCAGAATCATTCTTGCTCTTTGGTATCGAAGCTGCTTCTTTAACAGCCTCTTTTTCACTCGCACCATTGGCCACACCAGCAGCAGGAGCTACTTGTGCCACGAAAGCAGGTTTCGCGTCACCCTTCCGTCTCTTCACCTTAATGCTCTTCGCATCCAGATTCCGCTCGACGTCCTCCAAAGACACCCCCGCGGATATGCACTTGGCTAGGGCAAAGTATAGAAGATCGGCAGCCTCGAACGCTATCTCTTGTTTGGAGGTTGCATCACACAGCTCGGTAGCTTCTTCGAGTATTTTGGCTCGCAGTAGCTGAGGGTCGTTGAAAAGTCGTGCTGTATATGATCCTTCTGGGGCCGAGGCCTTACGGTTCTGGAGGGTCTGTTGGAGTTTTGAGAGGCCGTTGTATTGTCCGAAGCAGGTGGGTGTTGCTAGATGACAGAAACCTGGTTCTGATTAGCGATTGTCCGAAACTTGATGTGTATTTGCTCACCTTTGCCCTTTTGGCGGACCACGAACCGCAAGCAGTCGTGATCACAGTCCAGTGATATCGACACAAGCTCCTGTATATCCCCACTGGTTTCGCCCTTGTACCACAGACCCCGCTTCCGGCTTTGGTATACACCCCTTCCAGTCCTCAGACTTTCCGACACGCTCTCTTCGCTGCTGTATACCAGTCCAAGGGCGGTGCCCCTCTCGTCGGTGACGATGGTGGAGAATAGGCCATCTGGTCGGTCGCTGGTCGCATTGGCCATGATAAGCTTTGCGATGCTCAGCAGCCCTGGCTCCTTCTTTGGGTCGATTGTAAGGGACTCGGCCGGAAGGAGGGGAATCGCCGACAGTTTAGATATGCGCAAGGCATCGCCAAGGTCTGGAGATGCAAACGAGACGAAAACATCGGGTCTGTCCGTTCCGTATTCCTTCAGCCATGCCTCGACGAGCTCGATATCCTTGACTTGGTGGGAGTAGACGTCTACTTGTGTGTCCCCAATAGCCTCGATGACTTCTTGTTTGGCAATCCCCGGCAAAGAAAGCACGAGCCTGTCTTGGTCGACATTTAGGGCCAAGAGCTGGTCGAGCTGCACGCGGGAGACAAAGACTTTTGCCGCGCCGGCGTCGAGAAGGGAAACGACATCGTCAATGGAGGTGAGAGAGCCAACGCTGAGGTAATTCGCATAGCGGCCTACAGACTGCTGTAGGTGGAGGAGGGCGTTATCGACGATATCAGGGGTGACGCGGGCAAAGACATGGCCAACGAAGGACAGTGCCTGGGCATCGAGACCCTGCGAGGATTTGGCGTAAGTTGCCAAGTCAATTGAGACGAGCAGAGCCGGGGCCATTGCGGGCAGGCGTTGGGATGGGGAGGAGAGGAGGGTGTGTGAAGCGTACAGTTGTGAGTCGTGAGTCGTGAGTCGTGACGTTGCGCCAAAGAAAAGTCTGGTTGACGCAGATGGCGGGGCTGTTCCCGGCTGAACCCCCACCCAACCCCTACCCCCGCTATCGGAGCGACACGTGACACCGCTCCGCCGCGTGAAGACGCGCCCTCCTCAACCGTCAACGACGCCCTTTTGCAGCCCCCAACGCATCCACGTCCTGACACGGCATGCCAGGGGAATCCATCGCCCCGTTGAGCCCCGTTAAACCCTTCGTCTTGCAGGACTGCATACTTTCCGCACGAATGAAGACTGTCTGCGGCCGCCGGATGCGTGTCTCTATCACGGCTCTGCATAATGCTCGCAACCATAGCTTGTTGTCAATCTACCCCTAACAACTAACAAGGGCAAAAGGGCGCGCCATCATAAGGAGCCGTAGTACAGTCGATTTTAAGGGCGGCAGATGTCCCATGCACAGAGCACTGCTACAACAAGCTGGCATTCTCCCAATCAACAGCAAGTATCACTATCACACCATCAAGACCATTGCCCAAACGGGCCGTCTTTCAAGCGACCCATGCCTAAACACCACCGTGATAAGTAAACCGCTAGGTTAAACGATGTCTACCCCGCCTACGTTCGGCCGAGTCAATGACTATCACACCGAGGCATAAATAGACATAGACTGCCCACTCATCTATAAGCAAGTCAACTGTTACACTCGCCCCGCTTTCTATACCACGTAAGCTTCTATACTACTTTGACACTACCTCCTGCATCTTTGCTCCACTACACCCTCCAAAATGGCCTACGCGCCCCCCAGCAGTGCGAAGCCCTTCACCCTCAACGTCCCCGACAAGGATTTCTCCGAATGGAAGCAGCTTCTCGAGCTCTCCAAAATCGCGCCGGAAACCTGGGAGGGCTCGCACGAAGACGGCCGCTACGGCGTATCCCGCCGATGGCTCATCGACGCCAAAGACTACTGGCTTAACCAGTACGACTGGCGCGCCCAGGAAAAACACATCAATTCCTTCCCCAACTACAAGATCAAGATCGAGGACATCGACGTGCACTTCATTGCGCTGTTCTCCGAGAAGAAAGATGCCATTCCCATCATCTTCATGCACGGCTGGCCCGGAAGCTTCATCGAGTTTTTGCCAATGCTGGGCCTTATCCGTGACAAGTACGCCGCTAAGGATCTGCCATATCATATCATTGTCCCCTCGCTGCCGGGGTTCACGTTGAGCTCTGGGGGTCCTCTCGACCGCGACTGGACCCCGACGGATAGCGCTCGCATCATGGATAAAATGATGAGGGAACTGGGCTTTAGCAAGTATCTCGCTCAAGGTGGAGACGTGGGCAGCATTGTAGGGACTATTCTGGTTACGGCGTATGATTCATGTGTTGGGGTCCACTGTATGCTACTGCTCCCCCCGTCCTATCCTAATAGACGAAGTAGATGCTGATTGTATAGTGAACTTGATCACAGTCCCACTGCCAGACGGGCTAGAACTCAGCACTATCGAAAAAGAGTCGCTGGACCGAGCCACGAAGTGGAGGGCGACTGGGATGGCCTACGCATTGGAGCATTCGAGTCGGCCCAGCACCATTAGCCTCGTGCTATCTTCCAATCCGCTTGCGCTTCTAGCATGGTAAGCACAACTCTGCCTACTTCCCTCGAATCCAACTCCCTTATAACTTCTATATGACCTTGAATCCGGCTCACCTCCTGCTAGGATCGGCGAAAAGTTCGTCGAATGGACCGACACAACCCCCTCCCTCGACCACATCCTGACCAATATATCCCTCTACTGGTTCACCTCAGGCTTTCCGCGCTCCATCTACCCGTACCGTGTGATCTTCGCCCCCGACCGCAAACCCACCCCATTCATCAGCAAGCCGCTCGGCTTCTCCTTCTTCCCGCACGAACTATTTCCAGGCATCAAGGGCGCGATCGAGAAGAACGGGAACCTGGTGTTTTACAAGCAACATGAGAAGGGCGGCCATTTTGCGGCGCTGGAACAGCCGAACGAGTTGTTGGCGGATGTGGAAGAATATGTTAAGGTGGCTTGGAAGGTATGAGTTTCATAGATATAGAAATGGGGAGGGACTGGTTGACTGACGAGTAGGTCAGGGGTTGGTGACGGAATCGAGGCTTTGAACAACAAATTTGGGAGACACTGATAGGAGAGATGTCTTCTTTTAAATCAACCGTCGGATCTGTCCTTAACTTGACTACGGCCGGACCTACTTAAGCCATCCAAGCAGTAAATAAGACTACAAATCGGCACTTGAGTTCTCCTCGTCATTCGTGGTTGTGTCCTGTTGATTCTTGCTTCATTGGAACTCGATAACATCGTTTACGCGGGACACTTAACTCTTTACCTCGTATACCATCTACAAAAATTGCCATGTGGCGTAACAGCAAAGTCTAACAGGTAAATTCAAGCTAAGAAGGGATAAAGACATACAAGAGCAGGGATCCGTCAATAGTCACCCACTTCACAGTCTCCCGCCCTAGTAAGCAATTCCCAACCCAGGCAAGAGCACCAATATTCCCTCTATAATTTCTCACCCACCCCCCTACCCCCCCTCGCTGAAATGCACCCTCTCCGGCACATGCGTCCCATTCCCATAGACATCGCCGCCAAAAGTCAAAAAGCCCTCGACCTCGCGTCTCGGCACCTTCAGGATATCGCCCGCATCCCCAAACACCCACACAGTCTGCATCCCCTGAATCATATGCTGCAGCCAATGGCAGTGTATCATCCACACGCCCGGATTCTGCACCCGCAGCCGCCACGCGCGCCACCCGCTCTTGACGTCGGGCTGCGTCGCCTCGTTGTACCGGAACAACATGGTGGTGTCGCGCAGGACGGGGAGCGTCCCTTGCAACCGGGCTTCCATGGCTTCGGAAGACCAGGCGCCGGGGCCGCCGCCGAGGTCGTAGTAGTGGCCGCCGTGGGCGTGCCAGGGGTGCGTCTCGAGCAGGCCGGGAGTTACGTTTGTCTTGCTGATCGATCCGATGTTCTGGAGGACGATCTCGAGCACTTCTCCCAGCTTGGCGGGGAAGGTCTGGGTCGTGGGGTCCACGCCTCCGTTGGCAATGGCGGCGTCGTACTTGGGGAGGTAGGCTGTTTGGTTGGTGTAGAGCGAGACGAGGTACGGTGTTGCGGGCGTGGTGTAGCGGCGGGAGTCTATGCTGGCGTCGGACCAGGAGACGTTGGAGTCGCGCCATACGTAGTATCCGTCTTCGAACTGCTGGACGTTGAGGACGATGCGGCGTGTGACTTGCGATGTTGTGGGGAAGTTGTTGGGGACGAGAGGTTGCAGTTGGTAGTCCAGGAAGCCGCTGATTGTGGGAGGGAGATCGATGGGTTTTTTTGAGGGATATGAATCGGTTGGTAAGTGGTGCACAGAGCTTTCTGGAAGGTTGCATGTGTCTCTATAGCGCAGCAGTGCATAGTTGGTTGCAACGGCCGATCTTTCCCGCGTCTCGACTTGGAGGTAGTAATCAAGCCTCCCACTCTGCTCGAGTTCGTCGCACGACTTCGTCTTCAACAAGACGCTGAAACGCTGCCCAGAACCCATCTGCATCAAATCCGTTGAGAGCGGTTTAGTATAATGTCCATCCGCTTCGATGACTTCCAGCCCGTCGTGCGACTCAAATGCAAAGGATGTATAAGACAACGCGGTCGCCGCAATGAAGCGCAACCTGTACGTTTTCCCAGGATCGACTTCAATGACAGCAAGAGTTGCAGTTGAGTTATCAATAACACCGTAGTCTGAAATAGTCTTGCCATTGACCAAGAACCCGTTGTTCTCGCCAAACCAAAGGAGTGGGTCTGCCGTGATCCTCTGCTCAACGTCGACGTCGGTCAGATTGAATAGCTCCTGGAGAGTGATCGTGCGTTCGTCATCGTATTTATAGGGAGGGTTGGAGCGGTCTTCAACGATCAGAGATCCCGATGCGCTCACGCTTTGAAATCCAACGTGAGAGTGATAGAAGTATGTGCCGGCGGTATCGTTTGGGATTTGCAACTCGTAATCGAAGAAGTGCTGAGGGGGAATTGGCCATTGGCTTGCCAAGGGTGTCCCGTCGGAAAAGGGAGAGGCAGCCTGAGCGAGGCCATGCCAGTGCTGAAGCAGAGTGAGAAAAGGACCAATTTCGCGAGGGAATCCGTTGACTTACCATGGTAGTATTACGATCTGTCATATCATTGTACACTCGAATCCAGACCACTTTCCCTTCTGATACCCTTAGCTCTGGTCCTGGAACTGACCCGTTTACCAAGGTAGTGTAGCGCTGAATCCCACCAATGCTAATGTTCTGTGCCGAGATACGCAGTATAGCATCGGGTACAAATAAATCGCCGTGGACATGGGTCTCAAGGCAGTCAGCAGCCAATAGAAAACAAAAAAGAGCAAACGCAGTAGAAAGCATGATGGCGTGAACAATATGAGCAAAAGAATGAGTGTGCCTTGATGTGAAGTATGCATCAATATTTATACCGTTCTCCCTTTCCCGTGAGCAAGAAGATCAACATTGCCATCTCTAGATATCTCCGAGACTGATGGATATCGTCTGCTTTACTCCGAGTGTTGTGCACCCAGACTCCCTCTCGACCATTCTCTTCCACATGCTCATGCTGATCTCGGAGACATTTACGGATAAGCTGATCATGTCCGACTTCCAAAGTATCATCTCCGACACCACATAAACGTCAGCGCGATGACTTCAGAAGGTCATCATTTGATAACGTGTGCAACTCGTTTTCTTGTTTTTCAATTCCTGGTGTTCCAGTCTCTCGTGCTAGCTTTCTATATATAGTGATCAGCTTAACAGATGGCGATGCGAGAGCAGAAGTATCGGAACGGGGAGTGGGAGAGTGTAGCCAATGTGGTGTGCGAGGATTGAGGTTGACATGTTGGATGGTTGTTAGAGAAATGCGGTCGACGTCGTCTGCTACCCCAAGGAAGGTGGGATCCCTGAAGTCGGGTGGTTTCTTATGCACGCGGCGAGCCGAAATTGACTCAGTAAGCACACGTCGGTCCGTGCCGGGAGTAAGACATATTTTTATTACACGTGGGCTGCAGAAGATCTTTGTGGTATAGTGTTCCGAGTTCAAGGGTGACCCTCGGGCGCCGTGTGTTAGTCGGGAAATGCGCAATCGGCTGTTGATTGCTCTACGTTTGTATAGCGGTTAGTTTATTGACAATACTGCCGTGAATCTTCTGATGAGGTTGGTCGATAGATTTGGCCTATTTTTAGTGTTCGGGACCCTGTGTTAGGTTTTAGAACATGGGAACTAAGTTTCAGGTAATTGTCGAAGGTAGGCCTGGTCTGAAGTCGAGTTGCTGGAGAAATCTTGTAATGAATGGCGAATAGAGTAGGAAACATTGTTGTCTCCGTGATGATAGACACATTTCCCCCTAAATTGACTGCTTCCAGTAGTTGAACTCTATCTGGAAACTGTAGATATAACAATGGAGTAACGAAGGGTAGTGCAGCCCCAAAGCAGCTCGGTATTGGCGGAAAAGTGTAGTACTCGCGCTTAGAGGTCCTCGGGCTGGAATCGAGAGGAAGTGACGGACTGCTTCACGAGACATCATGACCGTCGCTGCTAGAGTTAGACATCAATGGATTGCGAGGCTGCTACAACTATTCCAGGGTCACATTAAGCCAGCCATACTCCTTCAAATCCACTCAAAAACCCTGAGCTTTGAACGCCGAAGACAGACTCTGATCCTACATGGCAGGTGGTGTCCATCTAAATACAAGTTGGCAAATAAATTGTTGATCTGCGCTTATTCAGTTCCCGAGAAAGAAAAGTGCTCTATGAACAAGTTTCTATATGGTCGGCAGCCGGGATTGTGCGGCATAAGACTCGCAATATCAGATCCCCCGCCTGTATGCTAAGTCTAAATGCTGTCAACTTTTTCAAAGTCAGAGCTTGCCATTTCTTTTATTTCTCTTTCTTTAAGGTTATTCTGGTGATTCCGGTTCTTCAAATGCAATTGAAAGTTTGCCACAGAGTGTTCGGGGCCTGCCGTATAGAGTTTTCCGGGACAGTCAAAGCAACGGATTCGGGGGACAAATTTCGCTATGCACCCTTGTGGAAGTACTGTTTCAGACCACGTCGTCATGTTCCTAGGCTGCAATGTTGTCTTGTCAAGGACAATGTGCCGCATTGTAGCGTCAAACCGTGCGCTTGGATACTCTTGCTGTATCTCTCTGAGACAGTTCTGCAGCCAAGAAGGCGGGGGAGCCTGTAACATCGTTAGTGAAATTCGAATGCGAGATCTTTATGGCGGACCTACTCCCGGGACTCCGGATACCAAAGGCCATGGAGCATCCACGCTGCCGTCTAAGTAATATTCCCATTTCTGATCTGAATCGGGGGTATCTGTAGATGGCGGTTGTAGAGAAGCATCTACAGCGGAAGCTCGGGTGATGATTTGCTTCATATTTTGATCGCATTTTGTACCTTGACCCTGAGCGATATGTCGCTGTAATTCTCGCTTAACTGCAAAACGTTGCCCACACCCCCAAGCAACTCCATCTACGACTCCTGAACACACGTGTTTTCGGCGAATTGTCGTAGCAGCCACAATATTGCCTTTGTGGGGATGGTATTTGCGCACATGTCGTTTTAAAGCCACTGAAGATACGAAGCCTATATGACTAAATGGGCACGATAAATCGAAGCATTTGATACCACCAGAATGCATTAGCTCGTGCTCTTCGAGCTCTGTCGTGGTACTCAGATATGCTCCACATCCCCAAAATCGACAAAAGTAGGCGAATCTTGCAAATTGTTGTTTGAATCTCTCCATGTAGATCTGTGTTGATGGGTCGTTAGAATTTCCATCAGACTGAATGAATTTGTGAGTAACGTCTTGGTAGGTTTGAAGTGTCAGACTAAAGCAGCCTGGATCATAGTCGGATTTAAAGCAATTGACATCTGGAATAATGAGTTTTCATTACACTGAAATAGTCAAACGGGATGGTGTACCTTTTCCGCTCACAAACTCCTGCTTTTTCAGACTGCTCTCGAATCGAAGATGTTCCGAAAGCATATCTTTCAAGTGTGGCCACTTTAGGATTTTGGTAGAAAACACAAATTCGTCCAATGACTCAGCGACCACTATTGGCTTCGCTTTCCTCGATGAACAGTAATCTTTAATAGTCCCATGTCTGTCATCGAGCTCATCGAGAGCCTCTAGCATGTTTTTCAAATCTGTGCGGTCTTCAATCTTGTCTATGGAGGCAAGAAGGTGTTTCAACCAGAAATCGATGGAGTATCTGATAAGGGCATGTCGACCTCCTGTGACCTCAAGAATTTGTCTCTGCAGGGACCACTGGGGATCTAGAATGTCAAGTCCTTGAGTCAAGCATGATAAGCATCCGTGACTGATTTCTAGACTCGCATTTAACGGGTCGATCATAGTGATGCCTGTACCCTTCGTGAAATATCTGGCGAAAGATTAGCCCAAGTACGACTTCACAGTAGAGAAGAATGTAATAGGACCTACTCATGAACAGTACAATGAGTGAAATTCACAGTCCCTGACTTAGTAACTTCAATTAGTGGCTTGCACTTATTCAGCACCCATTCCCACTCGTACGCATGATATCCATAAGAACTGCTTCCGAGATGTAAAGACACAGCACTAAGTAGCTCAAAACTCTTCAAATACCGGGCACCATGCACCATCCAAGTGAATATGGTTTTTATTGCTTCCGATTTGGTTTGTCCTGTCTCTTTCGTAATTCGGTCGAGGATTCTCGAATACCTATGATTTAGAAGTTAGATATGTCTCTAAACCTCGCAGGTGTGCTTACAATTGATCAAGATCTTCGGGTAAGTCATGAACCGCACGTCTCAGCTCAAGAATGTCACTGCTGTCCTGCAAAGCGTGCATAACTAAACGAACCCATAGGAACATTCCTAAGTTCACTAAGGTTAGTCCTTGTATTTTCTTTTTCGCATGTTTGGCTAGTGAGAGTTACCTGCCGCCTTCTCTATAAGACTTTGCTCGACTTCCTGGTAGACAAGGCTGTCAACATCCTGAGATTTTTCGAGTCGGCTCCGCATTTCGTGCAGCCTGTGGTGAACAAATGATGTAATAGACGTGTCTAAGAAATGTCGTTCCTTGTTCAGATCCAGTACCGGATATTTGGACATCAGCTTTGATATACTATAGAAGTCTCTGCTCGAAACTAGCAATTTGCAAATTGCTCTTGAATTTTGAACAGAAGCCATTCCAATAACATCATTAAGGACCTGACTACGACAATGATCTTCTAATTCATCAACACCATCGATAATGATGCGCGTGGAAGGCACTACGCTTAGCAGTGTCTGCAGCAGTTGCTTAAGCCGTGGGATTGAAGGAGCGTGACCATTCGTGATATGTTCTTCGTATATGAATGCAGCCATATCGCTGTTGATTCGAAGTAGTTCGGATATTAGAGTGCGTAGAACGTGGCCACTATCGATGCTCTCGCCTGAATGATGATTACAAAAGTAGTAAAGAACCGCAGAACGTCGATCCTGCAACAAAAATTGGATGATTGTCGCCGACAGTGTACTTTTGCCTAAAAGAATCAGTATGAATGCATTCTGTGCAGTCACATGAAGGCAATTTACCTGCCCCAGGTTTGCCAACCAACCAGAGAATCGGCTGGCTACCTCTTATGCTCATCCATGCCTTTGCCTCATTGTGACGCTGAATCCAGTCGCAAGAATGCTCAAAGACACGATCATGGAGTCTACCTAACTCGTTTTCTTGCGCTTCATCCTTTGCATCTAGCCACGTCAATGCAGATTGCAGGCGCGCTACTACACGCTCGTTATCTTCCTTGCGCATTTGATCCTCGATCTTGATACGAAAGCTCGAGGCTTCTACAATATCGGCTGTCTTTGCTTCAGTCTCTACGAGTCGGCAGTTCTCTGCAAGGCTATCGAGGATCATCTTGAATTTACGGTCGGCTTTGCCCCAGAGTGTGTTGAAGAAGATTCTCCATCCTAGTACAATCAGGTATACAACTGTAGTAGGGATAAGTTTCCTACCTGGCTGATTGAAAAAGCTATAAGCCTCCCGATGGAAGTCCAAAATATCGGCATATGCCATAGCCATGACCCGGTGAAGGGCCAGATCCTTCTTGAATGCTTCGCCTAGTCTATCAAAGCGCGGTATGACCTCGGCGATTTTACTGTATGTTGCTACGAGCTTCTCCATCGCGGCGGGAAATTCTGATGCAATCTGGGATAGTATTTAGCATTACTTGTCATCATTTTGCTGTCGAAATCACCTGTAAAGTCACTTTGATTGGCGCCTATAAATATCGATAAGCGAAATCGTCAACGCATGGGCGGCATAACATACCCATATCCATGGCAGGTAAGGCGTGCCATTACAAAGAACCTCAATCGATTTTGAATAGTGCTGGAGACTTTCCAGAAATGGTATTAGGCGCCTCATATTTCTAAGGCAATTTCTTCTGGCAAGCTCCTTTTCGATCTCGCGGCTAGCATTGAATACATCTTCGAGATTCGTATTCTGGAATACCGGTGTATGATGTGGGTTGATTCTGTCGACTGTTTCCTTGAGCCTGTCGAAAGCTTCTTTGAAAATCAGCCTCGCGTGTGGATTTGCAGAAGAACTCATTGTGTACCAAACTTATAGAGACTATAATATGATACACACGAATCCTCACAATGCTGCTCTCAAAAGTAAGAAGGCTGAGAGGCATATGGGGTGAGCGAGGTGAGAGAGGTGAGCGAGGTAAGCGACATGGTGTTCGAGTGTCTAGGTTACGTGTTGGCAGCCTTTCAAATCAGCCTAGGCTGACATAGCCGTGCATCAAAATGTGATAGGTGCCTGCCAACACGTGATTCTAACCTAAGATGCCAAAAAAGACGAAACCAGCTTTATGCTGTACAGCTGTATCCGCCAAAGAGAGAGCTTTACAAGATTAATTCCTTTACCTAACACACTGTTGTCTACCGTATGATATTGACGACTTCGGAAATTCATGTCCGTCAAGACTTCTGCAGCTGCGCCACAATTTCAGCCTCATGTGCTTCCTATTCTCAGCCTTCTCGAAAACTTTTCTCAATCCGACTTCCACCTCAGATGTCTATCTATAAGCGACGGAAGCTCAATGATGGGCAGGCCTTAGATACGGCCCCAGAACTCACAGTCCAGGAACCTATACAGACGACTCCAGACGAGAATACGACAGTATGCTTTGGCGCAGTATGTCAACAACAAGGCCCAATTTCGACTGCTGATTCGTTTAGATCAGGGATGTCGCAATCAATGTCAGAGGACACTACGCACTTGCAAAACTCGACCGCCTCCAAGTTGATATGGTCCCTGACGATAGAAACTACCTTTCAAGTCTCGAACATGACCGAATAGCTACATTCTGTGACCCAATTATTTGGGAACTCTTCATTGCACTCAAAGATGATGTTGGAGCCGATTTACAACTACAAATCCATCTGACGAGATCTCCAGAATTCTTCCTAGGAACCTCGCGTCACGCAAAGAAAAATAACTCCATTCCAACGCTCATGGCAAACATATATGGACCAATGGACCTCTTTGACGATGTCGGCGAGTTCCTGCAAGATAATCATCAATATCTTCAAACCCCAAAAGGATGCGACCGCAACGTGCCATACCGAAACCCTCAGATGATGGCCGGTTTGGATGACGTACCGCAGTGGACTTTTGACTTCGACTCTCCTCCCCATGAGTTTGAAAAGCTCGAGGGTGCAACAGGCCTAATGGACAGCTTACAAACCGACGAGATACTACCAGAGAGCGAGACACCTCCGGGTCTCAAGACCGCCTTATACGCGTACGTATTCCTATATCTAGATGTTCTTGGACACTCATTGATAGTTCACCTAGTCACCAAAAACAAGCGCTGTCTTTTATGAAGCGGCGAGAGAGAGGCTGGAACCTCGATTCACCTTCTGCAGACATTTGGAGTATCGATAGACAATACTCCCGTGCAGAGTATGTTAATAACATCACAGGGGACAGACATGACAAGTCTCCACCCATGTTTCGTGGAGGAATTCTGGCAGATGATATGGGTCTAGGAAAGACGCTCAGTATGATCGGTCTCGTTGCCTCAGATTCTCGGGAGTTTCAGCCCCAACAGTCCTTAGTCGGACGCCCTACATATCATCGAGCGACGCTCCTGATTGTTCCATCGTCTCTTTTACAACAATGGGAAGACCAACTCATAATGCATTTGCAGACATCTAGCCCGAGCCGCATCCGATGGATGAAGTATCACGGGCCGTCAAGAATGATAGACCACAAGATGCTACACACATACGATATCGTCATTACCTCTTTCCAGACACTTGCTTCGCAGTACAGGAAACGCTCCGACAGCCAGAGCGTACTCTTCTCTACTACATGGCGCCGCCTTATTTTAGATGAAGCACACACCATTAGGAATCGAAAAACTACCACAGCCAAAGCCGTCTTTGACCTTGAGGCAGAATCTCGATGGGCGATGACGGGAACCCCTATACAGAACCGTATCTCCGATTTTTCATCAATTCTTCAGTTTCTTCGAGTATATCCTTATTGCGATCGTCAAGTGTTCGAAGCCGACATAGTTCGTGCATGGAGGCTGGAAGACAGCGAATTGGCTCTCGGCAGACTCAAGCGACTCTTTCAGTGCATTGCTATTCGACGGAATCGAAACTCGATAGAGCTTCCAGAACGGTCGGATTCCAGGATGTATGTCCATTTTAACGATGAAGAGCTCACAGCTTATCGTCATATTGAGAGTCCAATCATCGAGATGATTGACACCGTTTTACTTGAAGAACTTCAAAAACCTGGGACGTATATGCATGCGCTTCTAAAAATCAATAGTCTACGAAGGTTTTGCAACATCGGGATCGATTCACAAGCGCCTGGTCCTGAAATATCCTATACCAGCGTCTCCTCTATAGGTATTCCCAACGGGAGCGATGTACAGGCAGTTGTGGACGACCTGCTGAGCTCTGGGCAAGCTGCCTGCGCTCTATGCAATAGCGATGTGCGTTTCGTTTTGGAAGAAGATGGATCTCCGACCAAGGAAACTCCCAGTGCATATCTATCAGAGTGCATGCGTCTGATATGTCTCATCTGTTACCGTCAAAATGACACATCAGATGTCGCGCCGCTGCGTGTTTGCATGAATCATACACCTTGTCTGCTATCCTCTGCCATCGTTGCACCTACGCCCCAATTGAGTCGTAACAATTTGGGGAGTCCAATGAGACTTAAAATCTCTTCGAAGGTGATGTCCTTAAAAAAGGAATTACAGAAATTGACGAGTGAGAAGAGGTATGATTATTACTGTTTGAGTCTTCGCGTAGGCTAATACAGCATATTTAGTGTTGTATTCTCTGCATGGACCTCCACATTAGATATGGTCCAAACTATGCTCGTCGACTCGAGCATTCCCTTTGCCCGAATAGATGGTAGCGTCTCTACTAAGAATCGTATCACAAACCTCCACCGCTTCCAAAATGATCCAGCAGTACAAGTCCTTCTGATCACCATTTCAATCGGCGCGGAAGGGTAAGCTCTCTAGTCTGCGCAGATAATTTCTCAATTCTTACAGAAATTAGTTTGAATCTGACCGTTGCGTCGCGCGCGTACTTGATGGAGCCGCAATGGAATCCGAGTGTTGAAGAACAAGCACTAGCACGAATCCACCGTCTTGGTCAGACTAGAAAAGTGAAAACTATTCGGTTCGTCGTGAAGGACTCGATCGAAGATGTAAGAGTTCGGCCAAATCTTTCTAAAAGTCAGAATTGACCTGAAGTAGCACGTCATCAATATACAAGATCGCAAGAAGAATCTAGCTGAGCTTTTATTCCCCCAAGAAAAGGCAGGCTTGGTCAAGGGGGGTCTAGAACGGTTACAGAATCTGAGAGATCTACTGAGCTGATGTGAACATGTTTAGAGTTCTCCCTGCCGTAGAACCTCGCTTAGTCACAAGATAAAGAATAAGTACATAAACTATAGTGTATTTGTTAAGGCTTGAGAGCTGATAGACGGCAAATTGGAGTAGTGAAAATGAGTTGATTGTATTAACAAAGGACTAATTACAGTATATATAGTGACAAAAAAATGAGTAAGCAATGGCAAGGATTCGAGAAACCTGATAATTAACTAGGCCAAAAGGGCCATTTCAGGAATAGCAGCCCCAGAAGAAGTACGTGAGTGGAGCCTCAACAGTATTACTGTGCTCTATAGGAACAATTCGCGCACATCACTGCCGTATCTACAGAGAAATACGCTAACATCAAAGCAGGGCCTCGCAATATTGCTTTTATTCGTATTTCTTTTTACCCAGCCGCGAGTGTGCTTGTCCAGTAAGCCTTAGCTTTCACCCATATACGGCAGGAGCTCACAAGGCTGGCTTGGACGAGGGATGTCAACTATCACATAGTGGCTGCATATGCAGGCAGAAAGGCGTTCGTGAAGGATGCGACATATCATGCCAGCCTTGTGAGCTTCCTCTTCGTTCTGCCTTCCCCTTGTCTTTTGTCACATTTCAGTCCAAGTCTACGACGTAGAAGACGGGAGAAACACTAGATCTAATTCAAAAAAGGATATTGGATCTTAAATTAGACATTGTAAGAGCATTAAACAATGTTGTTTCCAAGATATTGTAACAAGGCTGTTGCGGCCCCCAGAGATTGGCTGCATGGGATTCCAATCGTGGCGAAGGCACCCAGCTGCGAACACTTGCCTTGCCGCCGTGGCGTGGTTGATCGCCTAGATCGCCGCGAACACCCTGTTCAGATGACCTCTTCCAAATACTTAGAGCCTTGCCTGCCACAATTTTATTGTCGCATCTTCCAATTTTTCTTGCCATTTCTCATCTAGCCTTGCTACGGACACACTCGTCGCGAAGAAATACTTGAGCCTGTCGTTGACCTTTGAGTTTTTAGTACTTCGTCAATTAACCTTTCGACGTAGCTGCAACTTTTGTACTATTGACCTAGCCTGACTAAGAACCGTTTCAAGGGACCTATTACACGAGTCAGTTCAACATGTTCCAATAATAGCAAGTTACCTCTAACCATCTTGAAAAGTGTCCATGGAACGCCGCATCCTAGGTACTGACTTTAAGAAAGAATTAATACAGCAGATGACACAGGCACAAAACAAAAATGGACTGACAAGGGGATACTTCATTACCGACGAATTTTTACAAAAGCTATTCACAAAGGAGAATGTAAAAGAGCATCTCAAGAAACACCTGGATTTTGTTAGAGGGGAAACGGAGAAGATGTCACAAATGGCAGAATCAATCAGCAAATGTAGCCGAAAGCTGTATGCGATACTAGTGCTCATAGATAAACCTGAGCGCATCAAACAACTCTTAGGCGTAGCACCACCGGTGAACGACATCACACTATTTGCTGCAACGCAGGAGGGGTTTCTATCTTTTTGTTCAATTGAGCGCTTAAAGAAGACAGCAGGACTCTCGGACATAGCAGACGAATTCAACAAGACACAGTGGTACTTTCCGCCGCTACTTTCCTCAGACGAAATCCTATCATTTCCACCAACATGGTTCATGTTCCCATTTACCTCGAAACCTCAGCCAAAGGGTTACGGAGGTTTCGGCGCAGTCATGGAAGCAGAAATAGCGAAAGGGTACCTACACTACCCAGGACTTGAATTGGTGAGACCGATCGCACCGAATTATCATCTTTTACCGCGAATTTCTAACACAATCCAGGAGTCGAAGATAGCCTACAAGAAAATAGTCAAATTCGTAAATCACGACCAAGAATGGGAAAAGCTGAAGGACGAGGTCAGGGTCCTTCAGATGCGACCGCATGAGCACATCACACCATTACTAGCCAGCTTCACCGCCGGATTAGAGATTGCGGTGAACCCAGACTACTCCCAACAATGCATGTACATGATATCCCCGCTCGCTTTGATGGATATGGAAACATGGATGGAAAAGGAACCGGACTACCTTAAAGGGTACAATGACGACGAGTTGCGACATCATATCTACTTCGATGCTATGCTAGGTCTCATCTCCGGGCTTACTCACATCCATCGCGAAATTAAAGGGGTTGTCGGCTATCATCGCGATCTTAAGCCCAAAAATATCCTTCTTTTCGAGCGGCCGAAGTGGACGTGGAAAATCTGCGATTTCGGATGCGCGAACCTCAAACCTGTAGATGATACGGGGACCGCAAACTTCGTAACGACTCCATACTGGGCTCCGCCCGAGCTTTTCAGAGACAAAGACAGTACGAATGGCCACACCCACGGCCGCTCTCACGACGTCTTCTCACTGGGCTGTGTATTCCTTCTGCTGGCCACCATGCTTAAGTACCGTTGGACTCCACTAGGTCTAGAAAAATTCAAAAAGGCAAGGGGCGATAGCAATCTGAATGGGGAGAAGAGTGATCTTCAGCCAGAAAACCATGCATTTCACAACAGCATGGATGAGGTCCGAAAGTGGATACAAAGCCTCGACGAACACGCTCGTCGGGAGGATTATCAGAAAGTGCTCAATTTAATCGGAGAAATGCTTTTGCCACGCGAGGAAAGGATATTTGCTTGGGAAGTCGAGGTGGATCTCTATGGCATCATAGACTCTGGAAGATCGGAAGAGGATTGTCTTAACAGACTCAAGAACACCATTCAACATTCAAGACAGATCGATATAAATTTGATACACAATCCGGTTACGAGAGCGAGGAAAAGAGGTCGAAGCAATGCTTTCCTCAACGTACTACAGGAGGCCAGATGGTATGAACGCTCTCCACACACCACCCAGGAGCTGGAGAAACGCACCCAGAAGGTTACCAAGTACTATTCAACGCTTTCGGTCCTCGATCAAGAAGAACCTTTGTTTGGGCGCCAGGCTCTATATGACAGCATATCACAGGTATTTGCAAAAACGGACTCCGTGGCGCTTTGGGGTTTAGGGGGCATCGGGTATGTGCAGTTTTTCGATGTGCCTAGCGTTGTCCTTCTCTCTAATTTGGTGCTTTAGGAAATCGGCATTGGCTCTGTACTACGCGGCTCAATTTAGCGATCCAAAGGCTGAAGTCAGAAAACACACCTTTTGGGTTAACGCAGAGACTTTGGTGGACATGCAATACTCGTACATGCAGATTGGACAGGCGATTAAGCTCTTCGACGATGGGCGCGCAAACACTGAAAAAGTGCTGGAACAGGTCAACAAATGGCTAGAGGACGGATCCAACGGTCCATGGATAATGGTCATCGATGGCCTCGATGTAGCGTCCGAAGCGGCAGAAATCAAAAGAAATCTGCCCGAGCAAGGATGTGGGCAAATCTTGATCACAACCAGAAATCGAGGCCTAGTCCAAGAGTTTGTGCTCTTCCACAAGGGCGCCGGCATCGAGGTTGAACGTCCCGACGAGGAAGATTGCATGCGCATTCATAAATACTACACGGACAAGAACTTGTTCAAGAAATTCACTAAGCATACGGACGACCTCCTCGATCTCCTATGGTTCCCGAAACTCATAAAGGAGGCTACAAACTACATGAACATACATCACATGTATCCCAAAGATCTGTTCGAGGACATCACGGACCGCGGCTTCTCGGAGATTGATGCTTTCAGTCCGCACTTCGTCGAGTACCTTTTGGAACCCCTCGTACCGCATTCCCTAGCCGACGCTGAAAGGTGGCCTCGAGAAGTCAAAGTGCTGGTTCGATTTGCATTCTTCGACACGGGTGGCATTGACTTTGAACTCATCGATCTTGTCAAGAGAGAAAGTGGGTTCGAAAATTGCCACAACCTACGCCAAATACTCGCAACCTTGCGAAATTGTTCCCTCATAAACACGGTCACGCAGGATGATCGCACGATTTACTCCATCAACAAGACCATCCAGTTAGCGGTGCTAGAATGGATCGAGAAGGAACAAGGAAGGATCGGGCTCCTGAAGATTTACGACAAAGCGCTTTCGATGATGTACAGATATTACCAAGAGCGAAGGAACGGCGGCAAGAAAAACGCAAACAAAAAAACGGGTAGTCTAGCGCAGCATCAAGGCTCCTCATTCAAGTACAAGGAGATGCTGTTGCCCCATTTCGAGCGCTTTTTGGCCTTCGCGACGAAAAAATCATCGCCTCTCCAATTCAGCTTCGCCGACAGAGCTGTGCAGGCCATTATCCTCTTCTCCCGTCCGTTATTGGACCAAGATCGCCACGGCGACGCAATACACGTCCTCGAATACGCCCAGGCGCATAGTTCAGTCGACGTTGATGGGCTGCCCGAAGCCAAAGCCCAGCGAAGGCAGAGGATCCATTTCTGGCTCGGACGTCAGCTCGTCAAGGCCTACATCTCTCGCCCACCAGACGACATGTCATGGTCGTATTGGGAAAAGGCAGAAAAGCTCGTGATACGGCTCCTGAAGGAGGCAAAGGAGAGCGCCAACAACTCTTCCGGGTACATGTGGGCGGGCAATCCAGTCCTAGCATGGGAAATCTCGCTGGACCTAGTACGCGTGTACTGGGAGTCGAAACGGCTCCATGAAGCAGAGCAGCAGCTCGGCCTCATGGACCAAATCAAGGTCCAGTTAGAAGATGGGAAAGTCAAATTTCCAGCCATCAAAGATATAGTTCCGGCACTGGAAGATCCGGCAGCCCAAAACGTCGAAGCCATGGCGGAAAGATCGAATACGCTGAAAAAACTGGCAATCCAAGTCAAGCAGGAGGAAGGGCTACTCCATCTCGCGACGGGCCGCAAACACGCAAGCCAGAAAGCCCCAGGCCTTGCCAGGGACTGCTGGAAAGCGGCCCGGGACGCGTTGAGCACCGCCGAACTGGCCTTGAGGCAATCGCTCCCCGAGGAGAAGGAAATGCAGAGCTTCGTCGCCGTGCACATCGCCGTCGCGAATACCAAGATCGGCACGCGAGAGGCGCTGCGCAAAGCCGAACAGACCCTGACCGACGAACTGAAAAAGGTCCAACGCGACTACGGCCCGGACTGTCAACGGGCTTGGGAGATGGAGCGCAAACTCAACGCAGTCCGACTGCAGGGCGACAAGTCGCAGATCTCGGTGGCCATGAACTCGTCGATGATGTTGCTGGGCTTCTACGAGGAGACGTTTGGCGAGAACAGCGGGCCTGCGATCAAGTGTGCCTCTCAGCTGCGAGAGGCCTATGTGAAATTGGGAAGATTGCAAGATGCTCATGACTTGGCTAAGAAAGTCCTCGGGATGCCTCCGTCCGAGGCTCGAACAAGTCGGTGGAGGATGATGAAATGGATTTTTGTATTGTTCGTCGTAAACGGTACTGTTTTCACTTATATGGTGTTGTTGCATTCTTCGTCAACGTCCTTGGCCGGAATCAGCGGGAGAGATTCATAGAGTGGTTATATCGCACTGCTATATATTCAATGAATGATTTTCGATGCGCAAAACGTGACCTCCTAGCGTACTATAAACACGCCACCTAAGGATGCAACGTTGGGGATGTAAGGCAGAGGCATACCCAAAGCAAAGATATCACAATGTCACATGGCCTATTCATCTTTACTCAATCCTAGATTGAAGCATTGGATAGCTTTGATTTGCATAATGATATCTTGATCAGTAGCTTATTAAAGGCGCTAAACAACCTTGTAAAGTAGAATAGCAGAAAAGTGGTATCCGTGTCTCTTCAGTCTGAGACGAAAAGAGTACAAACAGACTGTTCATTGACACATTGAACCGTAAACGTCCATCCAGGACTCATAAAGACAAACATAGGGAAGTCATTAGGTCGGGACTCCAGTGCCCGATTCTCGGCCACTCCTCAGTCCCAGGTGGGGGTGCATTGCCAGTCTGACATATCGCTCGAAATAGAAGAGGTTAGAGAGCGCGGTTCCGAATCTTCATTATGGGATTGCTGCAATTTTGGCGAGTCTGGAGCCGCGTTCTGCGTGTTCGTGATAAGGCTGAACCCATGGACCGAGGATTTATTGCGCTCGGGTGCGCGATCGCCGACAGCGGGGCCAGAGCGCCCGCCACTGTCCGTACGGTATAGGTAAATTATACCGACTAGGTCAGCTCGAGATGAGTTTCCGGACTTCGTTTCGTTGTTGGGGAGGGAGCCGGGCGGTTCTGGAGTTTGATCTGTTGAGATCTCGCTTGAGATGCTCTCGTGCCTATAGAAAGGGGAACGTCAGTCGAGTGACAGTCAATGGTGGGGATGGTGGACCCGTACTTGACATGTGTTAGGTGGCGGGCCATTAGACTGCAGAGCGAGCGCATGTCTATGCGCATTTGTTGGTGGCCATCGGACACCAAGGGGTCACCAACAGCGCACCGCCCCGCGTGTGTTGCTGTGCGGGGCAAGCGGGGCGCACGCAAGTCGTCGTCGTCGTCCTCGGACATGTTCGCGGTCTCCTAGTGCTGCCGAAGGGGAGCTGTAGATATGCGTGTGTTCGTGCGCATGCGCGGGAGGGAAGTGTCGTCGGGTTAAAGCTCTCTCAGGTCGGCGGTGACGTCCGTCTACAAGTCTCATGCCACAAACGTGGAAACGCCCGGACTTGGAGATCATCCAGCGTCAGCCAGTCGTTCGCATAACTAGAGCGCGGATGACCTGAAGCCCAGGGACCACCCTGAAACAAGGCCTATTCTAGCCCAGTCCATCGCAATCCGCGGCGCGGGGGGGGCCCAAAGAGCCGCATAGGGGCAATCGCCACATAACCCAGCCTCGGCGAAGCAGGGAAAGGGACAGGAAAGGGATGGCAGGTGTGCTGGCAATGGCAGCGGCGGTGGCAGTGTCGCATGTCAGCCATGGCCGTCTCCAATGAGGTATGTGAATTAATCGAAAAGGCAAACAGTCTCGAACGATCGCGTACTCGTTTATGGGAAAGAGGAGAAGGCAATGGACGAGGGTGACACGTCACAGCGAGAGTGATATTACATAAGCTCAAGCTTCACTTTATTCCCACCTTCTACGTCGGGCGAGCAAAGGCGGGAGGGGTTGCGAGCCTATACGAGCACGTGACTAGCTATACTGCTCGAACGCCCAAGATCATTGCTTCATCATGTGCGACTGGTCGTATGTTTCGGGAAATCCCTTTGTGGCGTCCCTTTCCACCAGATATCGCCTCGACAGCGGCGTGGTGCCGTCTTTCCCCGTTACTGTCCCCTTCTGCCACATCCCTAAGACGAGAAGTCAGTAGTTGGCACGGGTCGGAATGCGGGTGGAAGACACCTTCGATGTACACCAGCACTTTGTCGCCAACCTCGTATGAGCTAGCTGCCGGCATGGTTTCCTGCTGAGCATTTAGGAGCATGTCCTTGGAGCCCCGTCGTGGTAGTAGCACATACCTAATGCGGTTTGACGTTGGGGAAGAGCCAGGATATCAATGTCGGCCTGGTGTGAATATTCAAAAGGGAACGAGGCCAGCTTATAATCGTCGATTGTCGTATATGGACGATAAATATAACCATGGGGGCTGCCTTGCGGGTCGCCGTGCATAAATGAATGTGAGGACGTACGGAACTGCCTTGTGGGTTGCCTCAGCCTTGCTCCGGTCATCCCTCACCCCTTCACCCTCACTTCCCAGCTCTCAGCCTTATCTCATTTCATCCGGAAGTTCTTACGCGAGCTAGCCTCATCGGCACTTGGACCGACGAAAATCGCCCTGGTTTTGCCTCGCCATTCGCCTTGGCCCTCAGGCCCAATCGAGCACCGTACGTCTACAAACGGCCAAGTATAGACGACATTTCTGGAGATACCCTCTTCTTGTAATTTCCACCTTTCTTGTTTCGCCGGCCGTACACACACTGACATGTTCGAAAATGGAACCCCTAGGCGCGACAGCTAGTATCCTTACGGTCCTCGGAGTGGCAGGAAAAACTTGCAAATTCCTCTACGATGTGTTCCACGATCTCTCCCACGCGCCGCATGACATCCGATCTCAAAGCGAGAAGCTAAAGAGACTTGACTGGACCATCAACCACCTTGTCCAAGCCTACGCCAAGCTGCCGCAGGACTTTCAATTGGACCCCCACCTGCAACGTGGGATTCTAGAATTCACGGATCACATTACCTTGATCAGGGCGAAAGTCGAGAGGAAAGTCGCCTCTCTGAAGCGAGGACGGAGACATGTAGCACACGAGAGTTGCAAGTGGTTGCTTTTTGATTGGCAGATGAGGAGGTTCTTTGGTTCTATGGACCATTGGGATAAGATCCTTACTCAAACGACATTGGCGGCTCAAATGTAAACACAACATGGTTGAATATTTCTAGGTTAACTGATGATTTGTGTTAGTGCCCTCTCAATCAGGATCGAGGACCATACCGCCACATTGCTCAAAATGTCACAAAAGGGTACTCCAAGTACCATCGCAGCTGAAAGAGCGTGCCAAGTGAAAATAACAAGGTTGTCGCCCCTCGAACCTAGACCACTCACAGCACCACCAGACTTGGAACGATTCGCAAAACACTTGACAACACTCAAGGATCCCGTGGGCTTACTTCTCCGGCACTGGAGCCAAGTGAACATTGGAGCCTTTTCTGTGAATCATCACAGGGGCCCTGTGATCATACGGCGCTGGTCTCTGAGCGGCCGGGAAACATACTCTCAACTTCCAGTCACCCAAGGATACTGCTTGTGCTTTACATTTCAGCACTCCCGTTTCATGCCCAGTAGGATTTCGCTAGTGTGCTTCAGCTTCTACGATGAAGCCTACTTTTCCAAGTTCAGTCTACGATTCACCATGCAATGGACGGCCTTATTCCCGTTTGGAGGCCCAGATCACAAGGCCATTCAGCTAGGTGACGAGGCTTATCTGCAGCGAAAGCTCGCGTCCAGGGCGCTGAGAGTTTCGGACACAACTGCCAATGGCGACACTCTCTTGCATGCAAGTATATCAATTTCCCCAAGATGTAGCTCAAACATCTGACGCTCTCGAGTCCAGCTAGCAGCAGGCCACTCCCAAAGGGATCTCATCAACATGCTCATAAACGAAGGCGCAGACCCAAACGCCATAAACAACAAGGGCGAGTAAGCAACCCCCTCCACCACCACCCAACCCAAGCCGCAATCTCAAGCAATAGACCAGAACCCCTCTCCACATATCCGTAAGAACCGGGCGGGACTACGAAACCGCACGAAGACTCGTAGCACACGGCGCGGACATCTGCCGAGCAGACAAGGACGGCCGAACGCCCCTGCACAGCTTCTACAACGACGCCACCAGCCAGCTGATCCGGTACCACGGCGACGCCATCGACATGTACGCCCAAGACAACCACGGCATGACCGTCCTGCACTGGGCGTCCTGGACCAGCAAATCCAGCCCCCAAGACCTGACCTACCACCCCCCTCCCCCGCACCCCAGCGCCCACTCCCCCTTCACCATCAAAGACAACTCGGGCAAATCCGTCCTCCACTTGGCCGTAGAAAGGGGAAACGCCGCACTAATCGCCTTCCTGCTCTCCACGCCCGAAGCCGACGTCCTCGCGCTGCCGGACCACGAGCGCCGCAGCCTGCTGCACTACGCCACGGCCAGCGGCCGCATCCACCTCGTCGACTTCTTCCTCGAGCGCCAGAGCGGCGACGTGCATGCCGCCGACGCCGGGGGCCGCACCGCGCTGCACCACGCGGCCATGAGGGATAACCTCGGCGTCGTGAAGCGCCTGCTCCATCGCCATGGGAGCGCGCAGTTGCGCTGCGTGGACGGCGAGGCCAGGACGCCGCTGCAGCTGGCGCGGCTGTATGGCGCTGGCGATGTGGTCGCGTACTTGCAGGCTCTCTGCGGTTCGGATGCTGCCGGCTGCTCGGGCGAGGAAGATTTGGTAGAGGGGGTCGTTGTGCGGGGAGGGGAGAGGATGTGGTATGCGAGCATTGGAGGGGCGGTGCGGCTTCGTTCATGGCAGGGTCCTCCTCTCTATGTTGTACTTTTCTTGCTCCTTGGTGGGATGGTTCTAGTGCTGCTTCTGAGCTTCCTGAAACATCTCCATCGATATTCCAACAGATGTTTAACGATTTGAGAGTGACGCTGCCTCAAAGTGCGGTTTCTGAGTTCAGGGTCATCGAGAAGGGTCGAGGGGAGTTCAAAAGCGTACGGGGGTAGGAAGAAGAAGAAGTAAGCCCGGATGTAGACATGATTCTATGCATTAGCCATTAGTGCTCTCGTGGCAGTGAGGCAGCTCGTTAAGCTCTCTATCCGATATATTGAAATACTTCGATGATGATGCGATCTACAAAAACACAACCCAAGACTTCCAGACTCCATAATCCGGCCCAACCTTCGTCTGCACCTTTCCGAGCTTCAGCTGCAGAGCCCCTTTTCCATGCCAGAGTACGCAATCCCAGCACCACTCCAAAGCACCAAACCACCTCCACAACGCCCCGTTGTATGCACCCACTCCGCCCCAACACCACCAAACGTCCTGCACCCTCCCGCCCGACCCCCTAATCCAAACTTTGAATCAGCACCTTGATAGCCCCCGTCTTCGGATCCGCGGCCGTCTTAAACGCACTAACCGCATCCTCGAGCCCAAAACGATGCGTAACCAGCCTCCTCAGATCAATGACGCCGTTCTTGACCAGCCTAATTGCCTTGGGCCACGTATTGCAGTAGCGGTACTGGAACTGCAGATCGACCTCCCTAGTCGAGAGGCGCATGAACGGGATCTTCATCTCGTTCTTCCCGACGCCAATGACAAAGACCTTGCCGCCGAACTTGACGGCCTGGATCGCGCTGCAGATGCTGGACTCGACGCCCGAGCATTCCATGACGATGGCCGGCTCGATGCCCTCCATGAGCTTCACCACGCTCGACGCAAAGACCTCGGGCGTGTGGCTGAACTCGACCTTGTGCGTGAGCACGCCGGGCACCAGGTCGCGCGCGAAGGCGAGCCGGCCCTCGTCAATGTCGGTGATGACGATGGGCGCGGCGCCCGCGGCTTTGCAGCAGAGCAGCGTCACGAGGCCGATGGGGCCCGCGCCGCATACCACCACGGGGTCCCCGAGGCGTACGCCCGCGCGCTGCATGCCGGCCAGCGCGACGCTGAGCGGCTCCAACATGGCGCCGTCTTCGAAGGTGAGGTTGTCCGGCAGCTTGTGGCACCAGTTGGCCGGGTGCTTGAGGTAGCGTCGCAGTAGGCCGGGGACCGGGGGCGTGGAGAGAAATTCCACGGCCTCGCAGCCGTTGTAGCGGCCCGTGAGGCAGGGCTCGCACGCGTGGCAGATGAGATTCGGCTCGATGGCGACGCGGTCCCCGGCCTTGAGAGATGTGACGGAGGGGTGGACCGCGAGGACGGTGCCGGCGGATTCGTGGCCCAGGATGTGCGTGTCGGTTACTATCATGGGGCCTATGCAGCCCTACACGTGCTTATTATCAGCTTCTGTGCGTTTGCCTCTCTCTTTCTACATGTATGAATGGTCAGTGGAGGAAAGGGAAGGAGACATACCGCATGCCAGAAATGAATGTCCGAGCCGCAAATGCCCGTCGACTTGACATTCAACAGCACCTCTCCCTCCTTCAGATCTCCGCCTTTGCTGACAACCTCGAGCGAGGGCTCAGCTTCGGCGACCCAGAGATCATGGGCGGGATTTGTGTAGACGCCGATGTTGGGCTTGCTAGCCGTCACTGTGGTTGTAGTGCTCATTTCGGCGAATTCGCTCCAGAAGACTCAATTGAACTGCAATGCAACGCCGACAATGATCTTGAACGACAACGGACTTGGTGTTCGAAAGCAGGAGAAATCGATTGGAGGGACAAGATACAATGCACCACCTGCACGATGCGCGACAGGAAAATATACGCGCGGGGTACTTATACGTGGAACTATTTACCCCTCCACCGTCGCCAGCTAGCTGGGGGTGGGTCTGTGGAATCTCCACAAATGGGATCCCGTCCGCGCGGGCCATCTCTGCCCGAGTCTAGCTGGCCTCTATTCTTTTATGCGACTTTCTGCGGTAATTTTCCGGCGTGCCGAAATCTCACGATGTCAGCTGCTTGCGCCGCGTGGTGTTGAGGCTCTAGACTCGGGCCGGGTTATGCACCAATGTCAGCCAAGTGGGATGGACCGGATACAAGCGGTAACATTATGCAAGCTGCTATATCAATCAGCGCTCTCTAAAAAAAGGGTGACAATAAAAATGAAGACCCAATAACCATCACCGCCCGTGTGGTGCCCTGAAAGTATGCGCCAAACCCAAAACTCGCGTGCCATGATATCCCAAAAGCAAACTTTCAACGCCGTCCTAAAATCATGCTGCCCTGTCGTAACGCTATGGCCCACCCCTAAGATTGAACGTAAATGGTCTTGAAAATATCACAGAGGTCATCGAAACCCCGGGAATACCCTCCTCAGCCCTCTTCGCCAAAGTGGCCTCCGAGGTTCTTCGTCCTCGCCCTCCTCGGGAACATGGCGGTTTCCGAGCATTGCCAGTGCTCGTTGTCGAGCCCATTCTCTTCGATTTGGCGCAGATGGCTCGGTACACTCTTCGGCGTTGTTGGGTGGAGGCTGCACTGCCGCCGGTGAGATCTCAGGCGCTGGAGGGCTGCCAATAACATTGACCGCCGGTGACGGTGCCGGGTTAGCCCCTGACATTTCAATGTCTAGTGGACGAGACTGGGTCCGCTCTGGAGCACTGAAAACCCTACGTCCGATGGATGTTTGCCCAAGACGACTACCCAGCGAACCGAACGCCCGGGGAGGCCGGCTTGCGGATACAGAAGACGGCTGTGTTGGCGTTGCAGCAGAGGCCCCAACCGCACCACTCCGTGCCCGTATACGGCGAATGTTTCGCTCTCTACGGACCATTAGGTTCGTGATCGTAGCTGGACAATAGCCACTCGGCAAGACGCTTTTCTTGCACATAGGACAGAGCGAGGAATTGCTAATAAGGAAGGTATCGATACAATCAGCATGGAAAATGTGTTGGCAGGGCAATTCGCGGACTTGGGATTCATTCGACTCAAAATCATCAAGACAGATAGGACACGTGGGCTGCGAGAAGGCTGGTGAGGTTCCATGTGACGGGGCAGCGAGAGGTGGAGCCGAAGATGGCCGAGTTAATGGAGTTGACTTTAACCCAGTCCCACCTTCGATGGTAGGTGACGGAATGTTCTCTGCCTGAGCCGGGGCATCCTGGTGCGCCTTTTCCAAGCCTTGGTCGTTCGGCCCGGCCGAGTATGTATACAGAGGCAGTTTCTCGAGATATTCGCGAGGAACGGTCAGTCTCTTCACTCCGATTGCCTCGAGGTCAATCTCGCCATTCACAACGCGTTGGCGAAGGTTGTTGCGACGCCTTCGTTGGATGACGTGCATACAGAACGAGGTCGAGCCAATGATGATGATGAGAAGGCCCAAGACGATGACGAGAAAGACCCAGAGGCTGGGGAGCTGGCTGCCCGATTCTAAAATGCGTTAGTAATGTTGGTCTGCATGATGGACGGCACCAAACCGACCAGTATTCACAGTGGCCCATAGCCGAACGTAATCTGTCGGATTAAAGAGTGATGCGAGCTCATGGCCGTGCGGCGCATCGGTGATATTGCCCGAGTATTTGCTGAGCTGATCGACGATGATGCTACCGCTGATGGAAGAGAGTGCGTATGTTGGGAAGTTGTTGGCCGACTTCCACGATCCGCCGTCACCCAGTCCCCATGAAGGGTCGTTCATTACAGGAGGCATGGATAAGCTCGTGCCGGGCTGATACACCAAGAAGGACTTGACAGCGGGGTCGGTCCTCGCAGCTGCGAAGTATTCCTTCATGCAATCTGGAGAAAACCACGGGGCAAATGCAACGAGCGCATATTCGGTATCCCGCGGCAGGTTGTTCTGCCGGGTTGCGTTGGCCGGCACAAATGCACCTTCGTTCTTCTTGCACAGGTCCGATTGCAAGTCGGGAACGAAGAGGATGCCATAAGGGTCGTTGCCTCGTTCGACGTTCTTTGTAGAGAGTGTCTGGATGTTGCTCGTGATGGGGTATTGGAAAGAGACGTTGCTCTGCAGTAGGCTGTTAAAGGCGGTCTTTGTTGAAGGGGCTCGGAGCGAGCGGGGAGAGGAGCGTACTGAGAGAGTTGCGAACTTGTCGTTCTCGTACGATATGGTATACGGGTCTGGGAACGCGATGGTGAAGATGCCAATACTTTGGGCGGCTGTGGATCGCCCGTGTCAGTAGCAGGCCGAACAGCGGCGCTTGCGTCCAGGTGACGTACTCATCGTGAAGCCGGAGATCAGGGCAGGGCGCCTATATACGGCGATTACAGCGCATGCTGGGAGGGTGCAGGAACAGAGGCAGTCAATTCAGATGTGAGAAGCAAGCGAGCGAAAGACGAGCTGAAAGGGCATGCGACGAGACGATGGTTGGCGGGTGGAGGCTGGAGGGGCCGGGAAGGATGAAGCCGAGCGAGCCACCACGCCCAGACCCGCCCCAGACTCGAAGAAAGCTTAGCAATGCTTGTTTCCCGAGGATCCGCGCACGAGCATGCACGCCAGCGCGATTGTCGGCGCTCGTGGAATTGGTCTAGCGAACGGGGAGACGGCCGGAAACTCGTGTGGGAGGCGCCGAGTGAGCGTGCTGGTTCAGATTGCTGTCTTTGCATGCTCTGTGGCGTGCACTGGCTTGATTGGGCCCCTACTGTTTGGCTGGCGGTCTGTGTAGAATTCTCTCTTCAAGATAAACTCTGTGGTTGGATGATAAATTTAACGATGGTCAAGAGTTCGACGTGATTTGTACGCTTTGTCGTGCTGCCGCAAACACCAGGGCATACACGAGAGCCCAGTGTAATGTTGTATATATTCCCATCCATGGCGTTGGGCCGAACAAACGCCAATCGGCCTTGGCAGGACGCACGGTCCCACGACGCCTTCCGCTCGTGAAGCTGTAGACTCCCCTGTACGGCCGAACATCGCGTCCATCGCCATCTGCATCCGCCTCATCCTTCGGCCGCGCATTATTGTATGACTGCTGTATACACTCGCTCTAGATTCATCTCACCAGACGACAGGCCTCGGAGCACCCGGATCGCCGCCGCCACCATTGCCGCGTTCGATGCGCCGCATCCTCCCCC
>MU002155.1:0-34233 GCA_010093585.1 Melanomma pulvis-pyrius CBS 109.77
GGCGAGGAGGGCGCGAGATGGTGTTGAGCTCGGCGGTGCTGGCGGAGGACGAAGCTCAAGGCACGCAGGAGCCGCCTGTGACGTTGGCCAGGCGCAGGCGCGGTGGAGCCAAGCTTTCTCCACACTTCAGCCTCACATTCACGGCCGACGTGGACACGTTCAACACCAAAACGCATATCATCGCCACTATTCACACAGCCCCCGCCCCCCGCCTAGTTCTCTGCTTCCCAGCCTTCGAGCGACGACAGAATGGCCGATTCATCTCCCAATTCCTCAACCTCTACCACCGGCCTATCGTAGCCCTCATTCTCCATCCCACTCGAACCCATCCCGCTTCCCCGTCCGCTTGCTTCTCCACTCATGCGTCCCCACTGGATCACATCGCTCCGCCGGAGGCTTGATATGAGCGACGACGGAGGTCCAACTTCCTCGAGGACAAAAGGCGCTATGCCCGGGAGAATTAGTCGTCGTTCGGGCTCGGTTTCTTGCTCCTCTTCCATAACAAACTCCACTTCAGGATCGGGGGCCTGCTCCGGTTCAATGACTTGCCCAGGCTCAGAGAATGCATTTGAATCGTTAGCTTGCTCTGGTTCTGGTTCTGGTTCTGGTTCTGGTTCTGGTTCTGATTCTAGTGCTGCTGGCAATGCCTCTGGAGTGGCGTCGCCCTCATGGCCTTCTTCAATCTCCTCCTTGGCCCCAGCCTCCTCCTCGTCGATTCCACCATCACCTTCTTGCACCTCGTACTTCGATCCGTGCTCATCTTCATGTCCCTCTTCGGGTTGTCCCTCACGCCGAATACGTTCCCGTCGTCTCGTAGCACGTCGTGCGTCATGCAACGTTGGGTCGGGTCTTCGTCGAGGAGATGCTCTCTTCCGTTCACTTCCCCGTTCATGACGAGGTGGTCTAGGAAGCTCCGAAACTACCCAGCCGCTCAAGTCAGTATACTGTCCGCCACGGGAAAGCATAGGATAGTGGCTATCCTACATGTGATCGGGTCATGGAGAGGCATTACTCGGTGTTAAACGCCTCCTGTCTGCGTTGTTCAATTTCCGTCTTTGCCTAACCGCTTTTGCGTATGGTGCATACCCCCCTCTACTCGTTCGCCGCTGCTCCAGTGGAGTTGGTGGAATTGCCCAAAAAACAGGCTGTGCACACAAAGTAGCCGTTCGTGGTACTGATCTCGGAATGTGATCTCGCGGTACCTGGTGAATCTCGTCCTCATTGTCGTCGTTATCCGAGGACTCCTCTGCTGAGCTTTGAAGTTCTTCTCGCATGAATGGTGGGAGTTCATCGACCTCGGCGATGTAGTCGATCCTCCTGTGCTCAGAGCGTGAAGTAGTCTGTTCTGTGTCCGCGCCCTTGTCAGACGAGCTTTGTACTGGCTCTTGTTCATATTGTCCTGCGTACTGTCGCTCATATTCCGGGTTGTACGCAACTGGAGGGACCACTGGAGCGATCATCGGGATTCCCATTGGAAAAATCATTGGGGCTACCATCGGGTCTGCCATTGGAGCTATCATCGGGGCCGTCATTTGTGGCTGCCAGAGTGGTGCTTCGATCGAGGGGTAATGATCCCGGCGTGGAAGAGGATGATAAGCAGGAGCCGGAGGCCTCTCCATAATCCTCTCGATTCTGTCCATCTGTCGTTCTCTCGGTTTATCTCTCTCAATGTCTCTAAGGCTCTCTATCGAGCCTTCTCGGAAGTTGTCTCTCGGGTTGCCTCTTAACTTCTCTTCCCGGCGATTCCGCGGGTTGTCCCTCGGACTCATATAGCGTTTTCTAGACCGGGAATCTCTCGATCTCGAACTGGAACGTACCGATCTCGAACCTCGTGGAGACGCCTCATGTCGCAAAGGTGAGGATGAATAATTGCCCGCTTTCTCATTTCCATAATCTTCGCGCTTCACGGGGAAATGGAACCAGTGATCAAGCTCATAACATCGTAGATGGATGTATCTATGCAGGTAGTAAGTTCCAAGCCAGAGAAGTGCGGCGCCAAAGATGCCAGAGCAGACAATTGCCACAACTAGACCTGGTTCAGTCATGGTTCACGCTCACGCTCACGCTCATGCTCACATGCGTGAAAGGGAAGAACGTCGAGAACGAGTATGGCCATAACAGGATAGTTAAGGACCTCGATCTCTTGTACACATTACTTGAGTTCTCGGAGAGTAAGTTTGTTGTCGCCTACGACGCAGCAAACAACCGGATTGCATTTAGTGTGGTGTAACTTATGCTGTCGAATTCCTAGTGGCCGCAAGCAGAGAAGAAAACTTCATCTGCACAACCCCAAGACTGGGTTCTTTGCGTTTGCTTTTCTTCCTTTCCATTTCCTCTCCTTCCGTGTATCACACAATCATGACCAAGCCCAAGCTTCTGTAGATTCTCGTCTCCAAGTCCATGTGTCCAGTGAAGCAAACTCGTGGAATATGTCGACAACACCGTTTGTGTCTACCATTGTATCTCGTTTGTGTTGTCACCGACCAGCGAATCTGTTCCTGAATTAGAACCTTAGCCATCACCTCACTGGACTCCCGACTACCAACCTCCTCTAGGCGCAGGCGCTTCCCCTGCCCATCCGCCTCCACCACCGTCCGCAGGCGCGTTCCAGGCATACGCTCCCGGTTGAGCTCCTGGCATGTTCCATCCAGCACCCGATGGCGCTTTGGACCCCGCCTTGGATGCAGTCTTTGAAGCCGGTTTGGATCCTGCCTTCGAGCCAGATTTCACCTCGGTCTTGCTGCCCGCCTTCGATCCGTTCTTCGCTCCCGCCACAGATGCCACCTTGGATGCAGCTTTTGGCGTGTATTTCTTGCCAGCTTTTGATGTTCCCGCGCCCGTGCCAGCGTTCGAACCCCGAGCCGCCGAGTGTACGGTCGATGGCGCACCGGACATGGAGTAGGCGTTCATGCCGGCGACTTTGGCCTGGATGCAGCGCACGCACATTTTCCAGAGACAGATGCCGAAGAGGATGGAGAAGGCAGTTATGACGAGGAGGATGACGAAGACGGCGGTGTTGCGCCGCATTGTGGCGGGTTGGGGAAGTTGTTGTGGTGCGGAGGATTAGGAGAGTTGTTGTGGTGTGGAGGTGGGAGAGCTGTTGTGGTGCAGAGGATTAAGGGAGTGGGCAGTGAGAGGGTGGAGATTTGGCTTACTGCAGTTGTTTCGCCGCGGGGTATAGTGAAAAGGTGTGGGCGTTGAGCTTCCAGAGCGTGGAAAGACAAATTTTTGGCTTTGCTCCTGCTCCGTGCCCTTTGGTTGAGGTGGGTGGCGACGAAACGAGGACTTGAGAGTAAACACGACGTTGTAGCCGTAGTGACCATGATTCTAATGATAGTAACGACGCTGGTGATGATGCTCACCATCATCAAGTACACACGACCAAAATACGTTTCCATAACTACTTTCCCAGCTACTAATCCCACCCCACTAATTTTATCCCCAGTCCACTCCCTTTCACATCCTATTTACATGGCGCTCAAACTTTCATACACCCTCCTCAACCCCTCCAAAACCTCCCTCTCAAGTACGGCCTCAATCTTCTCGACCCAAAGACCATGCACACCCTCTCCACACCTTACATCTGCCAACTCCCTCAACGCCCTCCTCACACTCCCCGTTTCTACTCCCTCTACCTTCCACGCCAACACCACCTCCGCGGCGCAAGTGACACGCATCCCCAGCGTGAACACCTCGGCCTTGCTCGTCCACCCCAACGCGCCGTCGCCCTCCCTCCTCGCTATTTCCGTCAACGCCGCGAAGCCGTCCAGCACCCAAGTTCTCAATCCCGATATGTAGTGAGGTGGGACAGCATGCGGAGTCATACAGCGCAGGACGCGGGACCAGAGCGCGGTGTCGAGAGTATCATCCTTGAAGAGATTGCGCTTTTCGATGACGAAGAGGGCGTTGTTTTCTCTACGCGCTTCGGCGAGTGTATCGGCGAACGGAGATGAGAAGAGGGCGGAGATGGAGGCTGCGCCGGTGAGACGACGGAGAGCTTCTGCGGTGAGGGCGGAAGAGGTGCGGAAGTGTGTGGTGAGGTATTTAGCGAGGCGGTGGGTCGTTAGGATTGGGACTACGGGGTTGATGGTGGTGGAAGGGTCGAGGGATACAATATCGGGGTTCAGGGACTGTGTAAGGAGAAGACGGGTTGTGGCGACGGCGGCAGCATCTCGAATTTCGTCGTCGTCGTCGTTGAGGAGGTCGTAGAGGATTATGCTTAAACCCAGGATGAGGGAAGATGTAGATTTTGAGGAGCTAGGTAGGGTCCAGATATGGAAGAGGGCGCAGAGAGATCGGGCTCCTGCGTAGCGCGAGTCGAAGGGCTGAACGTAATGTTAGCGAGTGGCTATATTTTTGAAGAATAAGGACAGGTAACTTACATTCTCTTCATCAATGGTTCTTCGAAGGAGACGTATGTAACGGGTAATGCGTTGGAGAACGGTCCGTCTATGAGATGGATAAGAGTGGTATGCAAAGTCCAAGAAGTATCCTAATAGATGCAGTGCGCTCTGCATGCTCGACGGCGAACCCTCTAGGCACTGAGTCTCTAGCATTTCAAGACTGCTTATCACATCATTTTCCTTCACATTGTTGAAGAATCCCAGTCTTCGTTCTTGATCGAAGAGGGAGCCGGCAAGTACTGCTTGAGCTTTCGATACAACTTCCTCATCCTGCCCGTTCAGCGTGTGGAGATGGATTTGCGCAAGAAGCACAGTCGTATACGCCGGGTCCGTACGGTCTTTGGTATCCATGATCTCAGCTAATGTAGACAAAAGGTTCGAGCACGAGTCTGGGTCAACCTTTGCAAGTCGTGCAAGCGCAGGTCCTGGACGGTACGCGGTTATTGCCTGATTGATCGCGCGCCACTGGGTCGTGGACCCCCGAAATAATGCGCTGTCGCTAGCAGCAACCTCCCCAAGTTGTCCGATTGTTCCAAGGGAATCAGTAAGTGATTCCCAGTCTTCGGTAAGCTTTCCCCATTCTCCTGGGAGTGACTCGTAGCGCTGGGTTTGTTGCAAAATCGCCATGCCACAGAGATTGATGAGATCGATGAACGATGATCTCGTAAAGGGACATTTGGTTTTTACGAATAGCGTGGCGGAGTTTTCGGTCAGGACGAGTATCAGGGCGTTCAGAGTATTATGTGCGCCTGAAGTTGAATCTTGAGAGTTGCGTAGGAACCTTCTCACGATGTACTTGAGAGCCAATAGTAATCCATGTTGAGAGTTAGTTGATCCTTCAATGGATGCTAGTAGCTTGGTGATGGTATTGAAGTCATCGTGCGCGTAGTACAGGGACACCAAAGTGCGCGCTGCCATGTCACGAAGATGCCAATGGGGACTGTTCACAAGATTATGTACGGACTTCAAGATGTCCCCACGGTCTGGCTCGGGTGGTGGTGCTTGCCGAAGAATTTGGAGAGCTGGAAATACGCCTTCAGCGCCATGAAGATCTAGGGGGGAGCCGCCCTCGATGGTCGTCTCCATTGACTGCTTCAGTGGACCATTTGGATTGAGAAGGTCTGACAAGATTTGAACTAGTCCCGGGTAATTCTGGTACGAGAATCGCGAAGTTTTTGTCCGATCTCGTTCTTTCCAGTCTTGAGCTTCATCGCTCCCCAACAGCCTTTCAATCAAAGCTTTGAATAGTACTAGGCTACAATTTCGGATGGGCCAACTAATCTGCGTTAGCGTTTCCGACACTGGGACAGCGATAAAGGGGGGTTTACATCTTTGAGTTTAAGGACTTCGCGGCAAGATTGAGACATTCCCCAAGATATGGCTCAGAAGCCGCACTCAGCTTTGACGTCATGAATATCTCCTTGATGCAATTAAGCGCGTGAACTTGAGGAAGTCGACTTTCTTCGATGTTTGAATCTTGTGCGTCCTGAGATGCTTCGGCAATGAGGTCCTTCATGGCACGGGAAAAGAGGGAACCACTGCCTGGATGGGACTCTGCCGCTATGATGCTTGACATAAGGGCGGGAATACCTGCTGATCTTCGGGTAATAGAATCTGCCTTCTCATGAATGCTCAACAGAGTTTCCTAATTTGTCAGTGGAAGTTGACAAATGTATCGCCAGCTTAGTCATACCTGATACCATTTCTCAGGCAATTCCTGGAGTAATTCATCATTAGTGGATAGACACCGCCGACAAAAAGCTGCAAATGTCTGAGCGACCGTCGAAAATGCGCCACGATGTCGAAGATCTACAAGCTGAGTAAAGCAGAGTTTCCCAAGCGTCTCAAAAGTCCTCTGGTCAATGAGCGAGTATTCATGGGTGCCTATCGGAGCTTTAGAGATCATGGTACGGAGCAGAATGCTATTGATATCAGTAGGGTGCATTTCAACGTAGATACCAAAACAAACCTTGCCTCCTTCAGACCTCTCCAAGAATAGCTGAGTATTTCCTTCGTATCTATGCTTGTTTCTTCCTCCATCTCCTCGGGAATGTGCCCTTCTGGGGCATCCGCGCAAAGAACGTCTCGAATACAAGTCCAGAGCGCTTCATATAACGCACAAATTTGGGTATACATCTTTTTCCATTCATCAAACTGAGTGACTGAGAGAGCGTCCAAGCTAGGATAGAATTTCTCTTGATCGATGATGTACCTGAATCCATTAGCATTGTCTACATATCCCCTGAGTCTCACTTACCGAAGCGCAGCGAATATTCCATGGACTGGGCGGCCTTCCACAGCAAGTGACATGTCATTGCGAGCTACATTTATTGTCTCCTCGAGCTGTTCGACGAGGCGACCAAAGATTCCGCTTCTAGTCACAAGTCCCAGATCATCTGATTTCCGGGCGTCTCCTGAGCGTTCTGTGCACTGGGAGAAAAGCAAAGAATATGCTCTGGCGAGGCCATCCGCCTGATCTGCACGCCCTGTTCGAAGCATTGCGCTTTCTGCACGACTTATGAACGGAGGTAATGTTAACAAAACTGAGCTCCTTTCTTCAGCCACAAATGAGTCTAGGCACAACTCCAAGATTGACGCCGAGGTATTTCGAACATCATCATACGGGTCCAGCAACAGGTCCAGCAAAGTTCTGATGGTCCTGGCGTTGCATATCTGAAATCCGTAAGGCCAGTGTAGTTGTCCTTGTGCGGATCTGGAAAGGCAGCTATGTGAGATCCTGGGATCCAATCCTGATCTCAATACAATAGTGAGTGCTCTTAGCGCAGTAATGCGTCTTTGGTAAGAGGAAGTCGAGCGCAACTCCCACTCGAGAAAGCGAATATACCAGACGATGAAGTCCATTGTCTTCGTCAATGGCTCTTGGCTTGACAGCATGTGCATATGCCTTCCATATCTTGAACGAAGTATGAATTGTGGCACTCCAGCATGACTAGATAAAACATCCTTCGGTCTCAATCTTGCAAGGGTCGACATGCTTCCCCTCAGACGGTCAAAAAGTTTCTGGGTGTGCCCGAGGACCTCTCGGCGGAAGTTAGCGTCTCCGTCTGTGTGAAGGTGCAATAGATGCTGCTTTAGAGACTCGAAAACTCCGTCCGTAACAGGCCTGGTCACAGATGTAGAGTGTACAGAGGAAAAAAGTCCAGCAAGGCGAACTTCGGGTTCGCAATGTGAAAGCCAGTCTCCAAATATGTCATCAGGTAGATGTATGGTGTTGCCATGAACTTCAATCATGTTACATTGTCGGCGTTCTTGATTTTACTGTTAGTCATGAATCACGCCTTGTATAGGATGACATTGTTCCTTACCGACATCTTTTAGTATCCCTAACTCTTTGCCAGTTTGTATTGTAGCCAGAAGCACTTTGAACTCCTCGAAATCATCCATGTCATTTTGACAACCTTTGTGTCTTTGAAACTGGGATAGCAGCGGGCCCCTTGTAGCTACATGGCGATCAAAGTGGAGGCAAGAAAGAAATTGCAGGTATTCGTCGATATTGGGAAGGAAACAATGAGGGAAAACATGAGTCTTGAACTCCTGAATTCTATCAGGCCAGAGGTGAAGAGCACTAATTACTGGCTCAATCCACAAGGGTAACACTGAGTCGTTGGTGTTTGGCGTCTCGTAGTGCGATGATTGACGAAGCTGAGCAAGATAAATCTTTATGAGATGGCCCGCAGAGAGTGAAGTGTCGTGGTGGACAATCCACGCCAGGACTGAACCAAACAGTAATCGTGCAAGCTCAGACTCAGTACTTAAGATTGAGGTAGTCTCTAATAGCGATTTCCTGTATATTTCAATGAGCTGCGGAAGGGAAATCACGCCCTTCTGGAGGAAATGTGCAAGACCTTGTAAGGCCGGTTTCACCTTCAACCGATCATGTCGCTGGCAGATTATGTTGATGAGTATCGAGGCAGATCGGTCTTTGAGTCGTAGCGAGTCGGGAGAATGGCTCTTCAATAGCACGCCGGTTAGGACCACGAGCATTTGTCTCATGGACTTTCCCTTGGCATTATCACTCCTTTGTAGGTAAATCTGAAAGAGACGGAACCATATGAAGTCATCCAAGGCACTACTGCGTGCATACTCAACGTCGGAAGTTTGAACATTCTCAATGATGGCACAGAGAGCATTGCATGCGGCGGCTCGGTGCGATGGGCTCAAGTCGGCTAGATCCGCAGTCTCCAGGATTGGGCCTACAAGATCTTGAAATTCTCTAGGGTAGATGTTAGAAAAATTATCGAGGTAGATCTCTCGAACTTCACAGACTTTGCATCCTTACTTCACGCCGATTGTTCGTTCCTTTTCTGCAAAATTTGGAATAACTCTTCCAAGGGTTTGGAGGTCTTTTGGAAGATCTCTCAGAATTTGTTCCGGTATCGGTATTTCGATGCTCCCGACGATTTCCGTCATCGTTTGCAATAGCTATTTCCCTTAGCCTTTCTTGATGTAGGTGACTTGTTGATATTGAGGTGGGTTTAAAAAGGTTTCGCCTGCCGAAATGGGAATTGTGGGAAGCTAAAATGCTTAGTAATCTAATCAATCTAAACTTCAACCCTCCACCACATCTTAGTGCTTCATCTTACAACGCGAATTCCAACCGTCATGTCCAAAACTACGTTCCTATCGAGAAGGATATGGCAGAGCATGTTTTCCTGCCATACCATCCGCTGGAACTGGCGACGAGCAAACGCGTCCGTGGACAGCAAATTTTAATATAATGGTTTAGGGACGCCTGCAATGGCGTCCTGGCACATGGTATTCTGTAGAGTATTTTAGGCTACTACCTTCGAGGAATTGCAAGCATAGAAGAGGAGACACATCAATGCATTCGATATTCGTCTACTATGCTCAATAGGTTGACTGATCATACGAAGGAGCCGGTTTTTATTGAGGAATATCCAATAGGCGATATTATTTAGTAAGCAAGACGATTAAGATGACCCTGTAAAGCAATGTTGTAGTTGCCAGAGACAACTTTCGTGCCCCAGAAGAGGTGGCCTGAATATTTCTCAAACAGTACTGGCTTGTTCGTAGACTCAAGGCAGCCATCTCTAAACCCCCATGAATACAGTATTCATTCCTCCGGTACCATATTAATTTCCTAAAGATATCACACGTTCACCTCTAGTTAACCAACAAATAAGAATTCATCTGTATGCTCAGTGCAACTCGAGAGGTGTTTGCAAAAAGCGGTGGCGGTAAACATCAGATTGCAAGTGCAGATGAACGTCTGCACTACATGGAGTAGTACCCGTTTGCACACCGTATTGTCATTTTAAACCGCAATTTGCCGAGCTTTAGTCCGTATATCATAGGTCGGTCGCCCCGTTTTTGTATTACTTTAAGAAGAAACTGGTACTGATCCACTCAACTTCATATTAAGATACGGTGTGAGGCTTTGCTCTGTTGCTGAACTTGCTAGCATCATAATGATAAACTCAGGCCTTCAACGCCATGTCGATACTCTATTCTTTTCCCCGCCCCCCGAAAAGACATCTTCTACCATCAACTCAGACGTCGATGAATCCAGCTCCGAAATATTCCCTAGTTTCGAGCCAAATCAGGACCCGCCCACCCCAGCAGGATTCGTCTTGGTCGACAACGACGAAGAAGTTCAGCCACTTGTAAGCCACGTACGTTTACTTTGACTGATTATGCTAAAATTAGTAGGACATCGACTTAGAGAAAACCGGAAATTCCTTTGCCACCACAGCCCGGCCGGTCAGCCTCAATACATCGGTACATGGAAAACTTACCCCTGGCCTCATATCGAAATCATTTTCACAAGGGACCGCCCATAGTGCTGTCTCAAATCACCTAGTGGCTGGGATGTCGCCAGCTGATAGTCTCATGCGTTCTACTAGTGGCAATGAAGTATCTCGCCATCCTCCGTCGTCTCTAGGTGGCACGCTGATTAGATCCTCGACGACCGTTAGCGCAACCAAGACCACGTATTCCCTGCTAAGTCGATCTAGTACTCCCATGGCGAAATTTGGACCTAATTCATCTTCCTCTCAGCTTAGTCAAATAACGGGGTATATTGACAGCGACGATGAGGAGTATGAGGAGCTTCCTGCCCCGGAAGTGAGATATACCCCAGGTAAAGGTGAGGGGCTCAAGCACGACCTTGGCTATCCAAACCCTCTAGTTACTTCACGACGGCCCTCGACTACTCCCCTACGCCAAGTCAGCCCACTTGAAATTCCCACGAGTGAGGAGATACTGCAGAATTCAAGAAATTTTGACCGCATGTATCATCGATCAAACCAATCAGCAAACGCCGAGATGGGCACTTCACGAATTGCTTCTGTCGCTAGTGCATCTTTACGAGCAACGCCCGCCAGTCGCGCTCCACCAAATCGCAAGAAACGGCCGCTATCTCCAACTAAGCCAGAGCCTTATAAGCGCATGAAAGTTCCTGGTCCATTTCACGACGAGGATGATTCCGACGACGAGGCGGTTGAGCCAGCTGCTCCCCCAAAAAAATCTTCGCTGAATTTGCTTCGGCTAAAGCAAGCGATTGCGAAGAACGCAAGAGATGCCAGCAGGTCTCAAGCTCAAGAAAATCGGGCTATCAGTGAGGAAGTAGCCCCGAGATCGGGCCCAGATATCAAGAAGGATGCAGCCCCTCTATCTCAAGAGAAGACCAGCGGTAAACGACAAAGGGTTGAGTCTCTCAGGGTAGACACCAGGGAGGCGAATAACGCTCGACGTCAGAGAAATGTTACTGGTATTCAGACTACCGACAACCAAGACACGAGGATCAAGAAAGCCCAGGGAGGTGCTCTCCGGGAAGAGATGGCTAGGAAGAGCTTTCCAACTTTTTCCGTGTCTCATAATGGACAGACAAAGGATATCGAAGCGGATGTGTCTAGATTGCCGAATCTGGACAGTATGAAAGTCGATCGAGCAGGGAGTCACTTAGAAGCGGCTAGAAATGCCGGATATATTCCCGTCGCTGGCTCTCAATTCGTAGCACAGCACCCGGCCAGTAGGCGAACAGCAGTGCCCTTTGCGGGAAATCGGAATACTTCACCTCAGACCCAGGAAGCAAGGAAGACTGGAGGCGCTGTGGAGTCCGCTGGCTCACCAAAATTGGCGCAAACCCCGGCCAGTAGACCCGCTACACCCGCTACTACAGTGCCATCTACGGTAAATAGGAAGACGTCAATTCAAACCGAGGAAGCCAGGAGGACTGCATCTCCTACTCAGGTTAACACAATGGAGAAACAAAAGCCTAGGGGGCCCGCCACGATAAATTCGGTTCCTCGTCGTGCTAATAACCCCATCAAGTCTCCGTTTGCTCTGATATCGACCGGCCCCGAAAAGAATATCTCGATCACACCTCCAATCAATCACCAAGCTCCGCTCAGAAATACAATATCTGCACAAAGCGCTTTGGTCGCCCCAAGGAAGGCACCCACCCCAGCAGAGAAAATCTCAACGCCTCGGACTACCTCAACTCCAGCGGATAGGAGCTCGATGTCTAAGTCGACTCCATCGAGTGCCAATAAGGCTCAAAAACCGTATCCTCAAGTGCGCAGTGCCACCCCAACAGGACCAAGGCAGGCTCCAATCATCCCGAAATCGGCTCCAGTTGCGCCTCCAAGGGCACATATAGCCCCACCAAAAGCAGCTCCAACCGCACTAAAGACACCCCCAATCCCGAAATCAACTCAGATCATACCAAAAGCCGCTTCAGCCGCACTACAAGCAGCTCCAATTACACCAAGAATATCTCCAATCTCGAAAGCTGCTCCACAGCCTACTCCAGTTGCCCTAAAATCATCCCTAATTACCCGAACGGACCAGGCAAACCCCAAAGCAGCTGCAAATCCTCCACGGGTGCCTTCAACCACTCCAAAACCGAATTCAGAGTCTGCAAAAGGAGACCCAGTCGTCCCAAAAGCCGCTGCAGTCCCTCCAAAAACAGCCTCGGATGCTCAAGAAGGCCCAGTCTCTCCGAAAACGACGTCAGGTACTCCACAGATGACTATAGTGGCTCAGAAGGCACCAGAGATTCCACAGGTAGCTCATTTCGCTCAGAAAGTTGTCCCGGTTCCACCACGGGCCGATGGTCAAACTGCCCTGAAAACATCTCCCGTCATCGCAAAAGTAGCCCCATTTCCTGAAAATGGGTCTCCAGCCACTACAGAGAAGATTCCAATCCCCGCGAAGGAGGCCCCCATCAATCTAAAAGAGCCAGAGACCATTCCGACAGAGACTCCAGCTGTTCAGAAAGCGGCACCAAGCACACAGCAACAACCTCCCACGCCTCCAGCCCTCGATCCAAACATTTGTGAAATCAATCTAGCCGCACAATGCACCACCCCCGCCATCTCACCAGCGGGCAAGGAATCCCCTTTCTTCGAATACACCGTCTTCCAATCAACTTCACCCTCCTCCCCCCCCACCTCCAATCCCACACCTCTCCAAATCTCAACGCACACCTGCATCGAAGCCGCGAACGCCCACGCCGAGTCCCTCCATCTCGCCGCCGTCCACCAGCACCCGCAAGTCTACGACATCCAGTTCCAAGAATGGAGTAATAAACCCAATGCCTTCGACTGCATGACCTACATTGGCACCTTCGCGCCCATCGAGTACCCAACGCGAATAAGCAGCCTCAAGATCTGGGTCGAGCGGCACCCAGCCTCCGTGCACACGACCCTCCATGCCGAGCCCGGAACACGCTTCCTCAACAAAACTGTCTTCATCCTACGGTTGCACAAGCTCATCGAGCCCTCTGACTCCGACTCCGACTCCGCGATGGATGTTGACTCTTCTACCTCCGCAGCTTCCTCTCCAATCCGTGCGTGTCATCCCCTGCCAGAGGGGTGCGCGGAATTATTCACCACGCTCGATGCAGTGAATCGTGCGGCGCGGAGGCTGCAGATCAAGATGAGCCATGAGAAGGAGCCGCAGAGCGTGACGACGCGGACGTGGCAGGAAAGAAATGCGCTGGAGTTGTTTGAAAAGGTGTATAAGTTGGAGAGGGAGGAGGCTTGCTGGAAGAGCGAGTTTAATGAGGTGGGGCTTGGTGGGGACCGATTTGAGATTGTAGTTGAAAGGGTGAGGCTGAGTGGGCCCAGGAATTTGTGAGGGGGGTCAGGAGCGAGGAAGGGAAACGGGGAGGGATGGCGAGGGCGAGGTTGTGGAAAAGGATACAGAGCTGACAGGCTGCTTCCACTATCTTTCCGTGTCGACTGAGAGGAGGGAGAGATGGATATGGACGGCGGGGACGAGAGGGGAACAACATCTTTTGTTCTCTGGCAAGTTTTAATTTCGATCTATGCGAGAGGACCCGAATGGATGGAGCCTCCCTGCTTATCTACCAGAATGATCTATTTCTAGGAATGGCACTGGCGCGGCTTGTTAATCAGGGTTTGCGTCGGATACGACATGGATGTCATAGAATTACTTCTGCTTGTATCTGCATCTATATTGAATCATGTTTTCTTTATCAAATCCTATAGCTCGAGGTCCACAGGCATGTCAGCTATTCAGTAGAGGTTCTATAGGAGAAACTCAATCACCACACTACACCCAGTGTTGTTTCTTTGTAATAATATCTAATAGTGCTTCAATAAAGCGTGATGACTCTCAACAGGAGTTCCCGTACCAAAGTTGAGATGGGAGTCTGACAATAGTTGCCTGGATGACGAGATAACTGCGAGGCATTTGCACCCACAGCGCACACCTATTGAATCATATATTCTTCTCAAGGTCCTCGGTGGTTGATTTGACAACAGATGAATCATAGTTGTGAATACGCCAGAGACGCAGATAGAAGGCTGAGCAAGCAAGACGCATATAGGAGCGCCCGCGAATGCTGAATCTGAGACGAGTGGTGTTAGTAGAAAGCACCTTCTACAGCGCAGAATTCAATTTTCTCGCAGGTTGGTAGCCTGAGTGCCAGAGCAAGCGCAAGAGGCGAACAGTCACTACCAAGCATAGAGAATGCCATAGATATCCAAAATTTCACTTATCATCTAATGACTTTTAAATATCCTCCGTATTCCTCACATCCACTCCCCAACCCAAAGATCCACTCTCTACCACAGCAAATCCCACAAACTCTTCCCAGCCAACCCAATCATAACATAATGTGCCACCATTCCCACAGCCCCATAATACCTCCCACTACCCCCCTTGGTCCCATTGGTATATCCAAAGGCATAGATGACCCTATTAACCGCCCACGTTGCCCCAAGAATCGCCGCCGTCTGCGGATAGTTCAATCCCCCAATCAACATGGACCCGAGCGCAGTAACGTGGTTCTCGTTGAAGTTCTGGTGGGAGCGCTGCGCGCAGTTGAAGAGATACATGGCGTCTGCTTTCGCTGGGGGAGCGGTCTGGATTTGTTCGTAGGATGCGTATTCGTACGGATACGGGATTTTGGCGAGCTTCCGATGGCGGCCCACGAAGCCCTGGTGCCAGGTTCCTACGAGAAAAGTGGAGAATGCGGCCAGGAGGACGTAGCTGGGAGGTGGTTAGCTAGGATTGAGAGGTGGTGGGATCGAATTGGAGATGCGCGGCTAGGTGGGGGGATAGAATGCAATTGAAGGGCTTGTCGCCAAAGCAAAGCCATATTGACGGATTGTACGTACCCATATTGGGCTGGGACTTCGATAGTAACCATCTTGCCAGACATATCGTTTCCAAAGTTCTTCTAGGGAGGAGTTTCGTTGAAATCAAAGTTCGATCGTGAGGGTTCTGAAAGCGCCAATTGAGGTCTTGCTGATGTAAATCTTCCTTTCCCAGGCGCTGCGATGCTCAGGTATTAATACGCGATGGTCGGCTAGAAAGCGCTGGAAGTGGGCCGAACGCGGTGCGCAAAGGCATAAGTTCAGGGCCATCGCGCGGACGAAATTAAGCGGCATCGGGAGAATCTGCTGCCGACGGCCCAAGGTTCGACGTTGCATCGTTGGCCCGGGCGGCAGAACGTGGGGACGACGTAACGGCAGTGTGGAATCCAGGGTGTGAGAAAGAGGCCTGGAGCATGCCTGGAGGTGATCTGATGGACGAGTGCTTGCTCTGGTGAGACTTATTAGGGTCGCGATCATGACGTTGGGTGAGATTGATTGATTGATTGAATGGCTTGGCGGAAGGAAGGGTTGATATTGCTCCGATGAGATGTGAGAGACTTTCGCAGGAAACGGATGAAGAGGAAGGTTTCACAGGGGCATTCGACATCTATATGCTGCTTACCTATCGAGAAATCGTCATCCCCGGACTCGATTGCGGCAGAGCATGAGTAAACAGATGCACACCAATCCCAACTGTGAATGGTTTGCTTGGCTTGGCTGTGATTGTAATCATGAATATCTAGGGTATGATCCTTAGCCCTTAAATTTCCGGGATATCGTCTTTCTGATTCCCAGGCTATGGGAAGCTCTAAATAAACTCGACTCGTTCCTCGCCCATTTTAGCTAGGTATATGGTAACCTTCTAGTTAGCTAACGGCGAGGTGTCAGCTCAGACTTTGTCGGAGTCCTCAATCCAATTTAAATAGGATTGATATGCCGCTACCACCAGATAGAGAGGTTTTGTATACCACCTCACGACCTCACGACACAACTTCCTTCTCATATAAACAAAACTCAAATCCTACTCCTTTCTCCGCCACACCTCCCTCTTCAACCTCCTCCCCCACAAATTCCTCTAACCTCTCCCTCCCGGCCAGTTTCCACTCCCTCTCCTTGTTTAAATCTAGCGGAAAATACGTATCACACTCAAACTCCGTTTTGATCTTCGTAAGTAGCACCTTATCCGTCTGCGGTAGATCTAGTGCCACTTTGTAGATACTCGCGCCGCCGATGACAAAAACGCGCTCGATGTGTACGTTCCTCGCAGCCAGGTCTGAAGAGCGTAGTGCGGAGAGCGCGGCGCTGATACTGGGCGCTATTATCGGTCCCTCGAAATCCACATCCTCCTTTCCTCCCGACGCATTCTTCTCTGCGCCTGTAGTTGTCGTCCACCGCACATCTGCCACGCCCCTCGTTATAACGACATTCACCCTCCCCTTCAGCGGCCGAAACCTCTCAGGTATAGAGTCCCATGTCTTCCTCCCCATAACCACAGCATTCACCCTCCTACTGGGACCAGATATGGCAGCCGAAGGCTGGGGCGGCACACGCTTTGTGACGCGCGCAAAGTAGCCCATTTCTTTTTTCAATTGGGGCCAGGGGAGGGCGCCGCCCTGGCCAATACCGAGAGAAGGTGTTGCGGCGAGGATGAGCGTAAGGGGGAGTGCGGGCAGTTTGGCCGATGGCATTGCGTCTGTGTCTGCGGTCCCGTTGGATGGGGGAGTTGGAGATTTAGTGGTGAGATTGTGGGGTTCAGGAGGGGAGGCGGTCGAGGGGTTAGACATAGCTAATCGAGGCGAGGTATGGCGACGGTGACGTTAGACATTGGGGTTCGAACAAAGACTGGGAAAAGCTCGGACGGTGGGGCTCAGAACGAGAATGACGCGCTAAAAAGAGACGCGGGTGAACGTGATCTAGACCTTTCACCTCATGCAGCAACTACGTCACGAAGAAATCACCTCTTCAGAACATGGTCGCTATGACTGCCAGAGCATTTTCAGGAAAAACGAACGCGTTTAATTAGTATCTACTATAATTTCCTGTTCGCGCCAAGTAAGTTATACCGGAGAACGTAGTCGAAGGTGCGCAAAGATCAATTGACACGAGCAGAAAGATGTCGAAGCCCAGATAGATCCTTTTTCAGGCTACCCAAAGCCATACACTTGAATCTACCCTCCATCTCGCTCATGCAGATGGCTCCACAATTCTCTTCGTATGAACCAGAAGTTCCCTTGGGGGGATAATATGATATACACGGCCATATAAACAGGCTGAACGCACGAATCCCAACATACCCACAGTCCCTGCCCGGTGCTAACCCACTTCCTCCTAGTCGTGGATCAGTAAACGCCATTGAGCACCATCCATGCCGCATTCTCGCCCAAAATTCCCAAGTCATACAACTCGTGCCCATTCCAAGGGTATCTCGTGAAATAGCCGCAGAAATCTGACTGATTGTTTGACATCAATCCATTTAGTCTCCTTCCCCTCCCTCGCCACCACTTTTCAGGGGGATCGACAACGAGATCTTCTTGGGAGTGCCGCCGCCATCTTTAACAGAGTTGACTGAAGGCGTCCTCCGTCGGAGTCTTTGCAGTGTGCCGGTACTTGAATTGCTGTTGACTGAGGCTCGCCGCTTAGTCCCAGACGAGCTCAGATTCGCTATCAGCTCATCCTCTTCGTCTTCTTCTCTTCTGCGCTTCTCCGATATCCGCTCTGGCGGAGTTTCGGGGTTCGATTTGGGCGAGGGACTCGTTGTGGGTGTTTCGTTTGTTTGGATGGATGTCGATATTGCGTGAGCCGATGTCGATGCAGTGCTCGTTGCAAGAATATCCATCTCGTCTTCGTCACCCTCGTCATCTGGATAATTCACCAGTGGTCGTACTGGCGATGCTCCGTTCAAGACCGGTTTGGCAGTACTCGGTAGACCGTCGTCTTCGTCGTCAGACCCGTTGAAATATGCCTCCTCGTCTGGGTCCACTTCCTTCAACCCTTGACCCCATTTCCCACCATTTACTATTCCGAGGTTCCGGGCTGGGGTGTCGCTATCCACGCTAGTAAAGGAGTGTTCGAGTTCCTGCGTGGTAGGTGGCTCGTGCATTTGATCGTATCGGAGTATCAAGGAATGGAAAGTATCTACGTAAGTGATAGTCTGCAGCCTCTCCCGATATGTATCAACTAAATGCGTGACAATTGGCTTGATGTTCTCACGTCGTATAAACTCGAAAAGCTCCAAGCAGGCCGAGTTCAGGAGATTGTCCCGTGGCATAGTGTCGAAGAGTATTTTTAGTATAGGTTCGAAAAGCTGGTGTTGAATGATTTGCTTATTATGGAACTCGTCATGTAGGCCGATGCATGTGCGGAAATATTTGAGAGCAGCTACAAATTGTTAGCCTAGACAACAAGAGGGAAATGAGCCGACCTACTCAGTTTCAAGTGCTTCTCCGGACAATCCATGAGCTGAGCTACCCGAGCCGTAAGACCCTCTGAGACTATGAAGTGTTTACTGCGGAAAGAGTGTTGGCGGATGAAAAAGCAAAGAACTTCGACGAGATGCGAGTACAACGACACTTGCTGGATTGTGAGTTCTTCCACTATATCAGGTCAGCCGTTTGAATCCAAGATGGAGAAGAATCTTACTCGATTCCTTGCCTTCGAGATCTTTGAGAGGCTGGAATAGTTTTCTAGCTGACTCGTCATAGAAATTCTGTATGAACGAATCAGTCTGAGGCATGGAAGGAAGTTGGCCCCTGACTTTGGCCAGAAAGTCATTGTTAGAGCGGCCGAGCGCCTCAATTGAGGCAGAATTAGCGTTCGGGTCTAGGAGGATTTTGATCGCATCCGCCATCTGAGCTTTCACGCCAAGATCGACTTCGATCAGAAGAAGCTCAATGAGAGTGTCTGTCAACGGTTTCCCCTTCTCTTGGATAGCCTTGAAGATGTAGCTCCGCACCATCAGCGCATCGTGGTCGATCAGAGCGACCAGGATATCTATCCCAGCTACACGGACAGAAGCATCGTGATGCTTGAGCGCAAACTGTATGACCTCTAGGAGACCGTTGTGGATGAAATTGTGGTATAGCTGTTGCCTGGCGTTTGCTTGCAGACTCTTTCCGATTGCGCAGCACTGTTGTATGAATAGCACCGCGTCCTTCTTCCGTTGAAGGTTGTGTTCCTTCGCGCCGAAAATGCCAAAGAGCTCCTTCAGAAATGCGCCGTTCGCCTGGAGATGCTGAACAATATCGACTTGGTGAAAAAATATGAGAGAATTGAGGACCGAGAAGGTGGGATCGTCGAGGATGCGCGCGAGAACAACGTCTTTCAGGTACTGTAACCGGTATGTGTAGTGAATCTTCTTCTTGATGGCCTCTTCCTCGATCTTTACGACTTCCTTGAACTTGGACTCATCGGAGAGGTACTGCCTATGGTTGGCTTTGTGCAGTGGGAAGTCAGGGTCGTCTGCAAATGATCAGTTCGTGTTTGGTGGATTGAGCAAGTACTCTTACATTCTAATGCCCCGACAACGCCTAGGACCACTTCGTCGGTGACCACATACTCGATAATCGAGGTATCATTGAGCAGTATCAGCATCTTCATGATGCTGCACAGCCGATGGAGATCAGATGCGCTCTCAAGGTCTTCTGCCATTTCGACTAAAGGGATCAGCTTTGGGATGTATTCTTGGGCAAGAATGGATTTAGCCAGTGCCTCGCGGCCGCCTGGTGTTGCATTTGCTGCTCGCATGTGGTTTTCTATCTCCGGGAGATTGCCAAGGTCTGGGGGAGGGAGCATGATGGGGCTGATGGTATCGCCAATATCGTCAGAGAGGCCATCATCTATCGCAGGTGTCAGTTTACAGTGCAGTGAGAGCATAGCAGGCCACATACCTTGGGCAAGAGCTTGTAGGCGCGATTGCACTTCGTTCACAAAATCCCTGCTTCCCGTCAGCGCGCTCTCTTCAGTGTGTCAAAGCCAGACTGCATACCATATTGCGGCGCATCCCTCGGGCTCCTGGAAGCTAAGTGCCATGTCGGTGCCATTCTGCTCGGTCCATACGATGAGGGTATCTGCATCCTTAGCGTCTACCTGCGCACGCGAACACATTTGCGTACCTTGCTGCTTCTGGTAGCCATCATCCTTTGAGATTTTCGTTTCAAGGAGCTGGCGGCTGGGGTCATCTTCGGACGCGACGAGGATTTTCGCTTCTTCCTGCTGCAGTCGCAAATGTCAGCCTGGGCTTCGGAAATGCGATGCCACTGGGACAGGGCAGATTCTGTCACACGGAACACGCGGCGGGGGAACTACGTACGTTCACAACAACACCTCTGCAGAAGCCGGTGCCTCTGTCAAACCAGTCATTGTTCTTGAGCTCGTAGACCTTTACGCGCTTGCGATCGTTGGCAGGCGCGGCGACCAGTGCCATAATAGAGGCGTGAGCCTACCGCCACTCCGGCCGGGACGATGGCACCCTCCGGAGTGAGTATAGCCGCTTCTGGGGGCGGCGCAGAGTCGTGGAGCGATTGTCTGGGAGAGAGCGGAAGCCGTGGGCGATGGGCGGACGTGGTGAGTTGGGCGCGCTGGCCGATGACGATTAGGAGGTTGGGGGCGACGGTGCGCACACTCGCGATACGGCGCAAGTGGCGGCGGGGGCTACAGGGCGACGGCGCGTAGCGGGGAGGAGGGCAAGAGTCTCGCGGGCGTGGAGACTGTGGTGACGAGATCGCCGGTGGTGGGTAGTCGCGTTGCGTGCGTGCAGCAGAGTCGGAGAGCCGCGATGGCGAAGCCTGGCCTGGCCGGGCGCTAAGCGGATGATTAATCGATAAGGCGCCGTGGGCCGCGGCACGGACACTGGCGACGCGCAAGACGGTGCAGCGGGCGACGACGAGAGAACCGTCTCACGGCAATGGGCACAGGGAGGATGGGAGACGGTGGATGCGTGAGCCAGAGCGTGCACGAGCAACGCGAAAGTGCCGAGTGAGGGGGACTTCCCAATTCACGATTGACGCAACGGCTCGGCACCAGGCTTCGTGCAGGCGACACCTGTCCAACCTAAACACCATCACCGCGTCGCAGGTCCTTCATCATCTTGCAAACTCGACGCCCTCTGGCACCCAGCGACAGCTCTACGGACCTGCATTGGATGGCTCCCAGCGCGATCCAGGGCCCTTCTCGGACTCGGACAGATCTATCCATAAATTGCCCCTCTAGCAAACAAACAAGTGCAACCTTCGTTATCTCTCAAGGTCTCCATCCCCACACGCGAATATGCCGTGTCTTTCAGCAAGCCGTTCAATTGGCACCTGCAGAGCACAGCTGATCATCTGGCGAGAATGCTGTAGCACGGGACGCTGGATAGTGAGGCGAACGCAGGCTCGGTATCAGGCTTTGCCACTGTCGCACAGGCATCCACAGCCAATATCCAGAGTGGGGCGACATCTGGCATTGGGAATATCGCATGTCCAGATCTACGGTTGTCTAAACGTCAGCTGTAGTGTCAAAATGCTCCGCAATTCCAAAGCTCCATGACTTACCATAACGACGGGGATATCTGCACGCCGGCTACCAGCATTAGCCCGCCTTCCTATAGGTGCTGCCTCTCGGCCGATGCAACCTCGATCTGTCCTAAAGGAAACTGCTGGGGCCTGGCGACCAGATTTGGACCCAGCTGTCTCTTCTATGCAGACTGTGGCTCGTAGAGATGGCGGATACTTTTATTCCAGCCCTCGGGAAAAGACCCTGTATGCTTGATCAAGCGAGGAACCAAGTCAATAGCACAGAACCGCATAACGAAAGACGTAAGGTTAGATACTCTTAAAACTTTCCACGATTTTCCAAGTCTATGCAATGCTGGGCGCGTCAGCCAGGGGGGACCCGATTGGGAACCGAGGGCTTACTCGTGAAACCAAGTTTCACGTACCTGCATTGAAGGCCTGCTGTTCGCCACCTATATATCGATTCTTTGTAGAACCTCAGCAGCGCCGGCACACTCGACGAATGTCTTCGGTAGATGAGAGCCGGACTGAGGGTATTAATCACATTTTCTTCCTGTTGCCCGCCGCCTGGTCAACAACTTGTTGGCTATCTAGCTGGCCATCTAGCTGGTATTTCCTTTTATTGATCGATGGTCTGTCTGGTTAGATTGAATATTTCCGACCGGCATCAGGAACAATTCCTAGCTCCATGGCAACACTGCCATAGATTTTTGACCCTTGCTCAACATCATTGCCATACACATTGTCACCAGAGCAACCCATTTGCCAATTGTTTCAATAGTCTATTGATTACAAGCGCTTGTCCGCGTGCGTATAACTAGTATCCCTCCTTTTGTCCCCTCGGCCACCAGCACCTTACAAATAAGCCCCTAATTACGCGGTTTTGCGACGCTCTTATCACGAGCCCAGTCACATATACCCCGAAGAAATAAGATAGAATCGCTGCCCATTTCGCTCCACCTTTTCTAACAGCAGCGATTCTTACGCTGACAACGACCTGAATCACTCTAATTATCCTGCCTATAGGCCTCGGAAGGTTCTCTCCATTGACTCCTTCATGTAAAAGTAGCCCCTCTCGCGCATTGGCCAAAGTCGTCGTCACGAAACTCTCAATCAACTTTGCTGCTCGCACACTTGAGAAGCTCTACAATGTCTACACCTATCTTCAATAAAAGAGACAACTCTCGCGGATGCATTTGACTAAGAGTGGAATCATACCTTTGAGCAATCGTTCCTTCGTATTAGTGACATTTCTATTAGTTTTGCATAGTATAACAATAGATGATTGTTAGCAAGATGTTCTCAGTATACCATTAAACTTGTGGCTTGGGATGAAACGGTTGGCGATCAAACATGACAACACTTATTCTCGTCGAAGTGACGTCAGTTCTATTTCCTTATCTACAAGTATATATACGCACCACATAACTATGCTTTGTTCATATTCCCAAAAAAAAAAAAAAGAATCCATAGCCCAGGACCACCAGCCCACCGTACAGCCCACGAATCTTGGACAACTTTAGATCACAATTCGCTACATCTCTGGTCTACAAGCTCTGTACTAGGGGCACTTGACAGTAGAGCTGTCAGCCTAGCTTATACTCCTTTGTCGACAGTCTCGTCCCTAACAAGTGGCTTGCTCTAGCCATCCCAACCATCGACTTGAGTCATCCTGATGCAGCCCCTCCCAACACTACTGTTCACGGAAAACAAGCTCGCATTCGCAGTCTGCTATTTCCCGGCGCCCTGCCGAACGGCGTGGCTTCCTAATCGCACTAGCACATCTCCGCACCTTTTAGTCAAGAGCTTGTTCGCGCCGGCCCATGCGGGCCAGGAACGCGCAGGTCGTGCTACTATATTTTACAAGCACGTGCAAACACATGCGAGTAATAGGAGAAGGCTGTTTTGGTGTAGGTGTAGGACTATTTGGGATACACTGGGTGTGGTGCGCTTGGAGGGAGTGGTTAGACGTCGGATTAAGGAAAGCGGATCGAGACCGTGCACGCGTGGCGAACGAGGCTGGCGGTCGATCAGCCGCCGAGCTCGTGCACGATGGTTGTGGACCGCGGCATTGGAGTGTGTTTAGCTGGGAATGCGGCGATGGGGCTGAGGCTGATGGATGGTGGGACTACGAGAAAACGTGGTGTTTGTTCTAAGTTCTTTGTCTTCCTAAAACCAGAGAGGGAACGGTACCTCGTGTGGAGATAGATGATTACACAGAAGGGCACGCAGAGGAGTATTCGAGGACGGCTCATTCAACCCCCGTAGCACTAGCTAATATCTCTCTTTTCTCCGGTAGTACCATTACCGTAGTATTTCTCTGTCCAAACGCCTGCCGCACTGAAGACTCAAAGACGCATTGACCACAATGCCAAGTATCGCTTACGATAGCTGCTAGTCGCGTATCCTTGCTCACAACTTGTCCCGCTCAACTTTTGTCCCACTTCCTCTCTACCACAAACCTGTACAACGAGCAACCATGGACCCCTCAAAGCGCAATGCTGCCGCGCTCACCAGTAAGTTTCAACATGTCGCCTGCATATATAGCCCCCGCTAACGCAACATGAAGAGCGCGTGGACGACCTTACCAGCGCCATGGTGCAGCACTATGGCTCTATCCTTTCCACCGCGCAGCAAGACGAGAACGTCGACTACAGCACCACTGCGCAGCGCGAGCTAGCCATCAAGGAGGATACCACCGCATTCGTACGTCTTGCTTAACCCCTTCCAATTGCCCCACTAACACAAGTACCCAGATCCGCGCGGCCCAAGATCTCTCCAGCCTCATCCGCGAACTGCAAGAGCTCTGGCTTTTCGGCGGCCTCGACACGCTCACCGACCCGGCTGACGAGGAAGCGAACAAAGCAAAAGCCCTCGGCCTTGCCGCCTTAGTTGAGGTCCTCGCGATGAACATGCCGGTTCCACACGAACTTGAGGGGAAGAATGGGGATAGGTGAGCTGGAACATAATACGAAGGAGCTGATTTTTAATAAGGAATGTTTTCGGCATATGTACAGGCCATCGATATTTCTCATTGTGAATCAGCTCCTTCGTAGAGATAGACGACAAAACTGGACGGGGTGGAGGATTATATCTGAGGAGCCATTTATTTCCATTTATTTGCCATTTTATCCCGGGATACCTACCGGACCGGACCGGACAGAGTTTCAGGGCGATGGGTGTACTGATTCATTATCCACAGCCTCTATATCCAAGACAACGGAGAGGAACTCTTTACTCCAAGCCTCGCCACAGCCGGAGAAGCCACCTTCATGCAGAACAACAACGGCAAGAAGAAGAAGAATAAGCATAGAAACAGGAAAACCGCGCGCAAGCCCCTCGAAGACACGTCTCCCAATGATCCGTCCAGTCCCCAGGCCTCCGTCCAGCGTGACGATAACTATCCTCCATCCACCAACCCACCCAAAATCGATTCCCATGCCCGATCCACCAGCCAGACGATTATGAAGTTATTAGCCTTCCTTCCTTTACGCAAATTATCTACTGTCGACGATAAGGATACGCAAACCTCTAGTGCGATGGCTGAAAACACGGCTCCCAATGATCCGTCCAGTATCCCGGCCTCCGTCCAGCGTGAGGATGACTATCCTCCATCCACTAACCCACCTAAAATCGATTCCCATGCCCAATCCACCAGCCAGACGATTATGAAGTTATCACCCTTTCGTCATTTACGTAAATTATCTACTGCCGACGATGAGGATACGCCAACCTCTGGTGCGATGACCGAAAACAACTAGCAATAATTACGAGCACGCGTACAAGGCTATTGGGCATCCCTCTCCTTTCGAGGGCACCAGCGATGGAGTAAGTCCACCACGGCCGATCGAGCTCGAAGTCATTTTCCCATAACTTATTCTTCCACTCGAGACCTTAAGCCCAGATACCGTACGGGAGGGATCCAGAACAAAAGGAAATGCAGGACTTGCCGGATATGCCGGATACGTGGTGCTCGATAGACCCGGATGATAATGTCTCTTAGGTCTCTATCTCTAACGGGCCGGTAAACTCCCTGTATCTCGGGCGTGGGTCTGGAAAAATTCAAGATGCATGTATCTTATAGCGTGGGGGGAGGAGCATTTTACACATGATATGTTCTTAGGATGGGAAAATAGGAATGCCTTGCGAGGTCATGGGGTTTGGTATACCATGCTCTGCAGGATAGGTACATACATACAAACACCTCTCGATCTGTATCCGATCTTTGAACTCCGTGCACGGCACTCTGCAAATGTGAGGAGAAAACTAATATTCAACCGCTGTGGCAAATCCTGTTCTTCGTCCCTTGCTAGGGCATTCTCTCGTTAACGCCTGGGCCCCATTACTAGATATAACAGTGAGGTGCATTGCTGGAAGAGTAGTTTTACCCTGGAGCTAAAATTCCATGCCTGTCTAACCGCCTGCATACACTATACCCTGCGAAAATACAACGTGCGTTAGACATAACGACACAAGCATAGATAACATCTCAATCCGAAACTGAAGATCCACCTTCAATTGTATATGCGAGAAACATGAACTAAAAAACTACTAGTTTCTGTTTTCGGGAGGTGGGCGCTGTGCCAAGTGGCAATTCATCTATTGATTCTCGAATCCCCAAAGCACGGCTCGTGGGCGCAAAGATAAGGGACCCCACATCAATAATACCGTGACTTGAAGATCATCGAAGACATTGTCTTCGGCATGTGCCACCAATCGGTCATGTAGACCAATCGGCGACAATCCATTCGTTCATTCATCTACCTAAACGCCCTAACCGTTCCGTTACATCCGCCGAGGCGCCAGCCTTCATAATAGAACAAGAAGCCAGCCCAAAGCCCATGGTATCTCACCGTCCATCCCAAAATCCGTAAGATCGCCGGCATGTTAGTATGATATCGTAAAAACGCCCCCAGATGCTACCTAGCTATCGTAATTCTGCGATGTAACAAATCGCTAAAACGAAGAGGGAAGAATAAAAGGAGAGATTATGGAGAAGAGGAGGAAGAGTCCTCGGCAACAGAAATGAATACTGGTCCGTTGACTCGAAGAGCTTTGACTGCGCCTTCTACTTCGTCAACGGCCATCTTCTGCCACTTTTCCCTTGTTTCGTGGTTTGCTAAAGCCTCGGCACCAGCGTCGCCCACACGGTCGTACAGCAAGCGAGAGATATCTCTGTTGATATCAGTGTACTCGTCCTTGGTGATGTCCTTCTTAATGTAGAGCGGTTTCAGTGCGACGGTAACCATACGCTGGAGTTCCGCTTTGGTGGAATATGACAAAGACGAAGCTCGGCTTGGCGAAGAATCTTTCGAACGGGGAGGGCTGCTAAGGCCAGGAGAACGATGCGAGATTTTGTGGCGACCGCGCCGGACTTCATCGTCGGCAGGGGAATAGGGAGAATATGTCGGTGAAAGCTGAGCATCTTGCTGCACGGGGGATTTTGTGCGAAGAATAGTGAGGTTGAGAGGTGGCGGCGTAGCCATGCCATGCGGGATGGGATACACGGGAGACAAGCCTGGAGATGAGTTTTGAGGTGAGCAAGCTCGGTCAACGATTATTCGTTTAGGTTGTGGCGCCGCGATTTCCCTGTCTCGTTCTGCGTGGCGGTCCACTTCGACCTCTTTAAGCAGAGACTGTAAGAAGCCAGGTGTCGCAGACGGATCGCCGGTATCCTTCACCCCATTTGTAGGCGACGCATGCTGCTCAGGAGCACTGCTTGGGACAATGATAGTATTACGGCGAGCAGCGGTAATCGAAGATTCTGCAGTTTCCACGTTGAGTCGAGTCCGCGGACGCTTTAATTTCCGCTCTGGCTCTCGCTCTCGAGCTTCTGATTCAGCGGGAGATGAATCAACAGACTTACGCTTACGACGGAGACTGCCGCTGTTATCAGCTGGGGCAGGGACACCCTCGATTTGCGCAATCTGTTCCCGTGCCTTTTCGAATTGATTCCAAGCGCGTAGCTCCTCCTGGGATTCGGGGTCTTTGGGAGTCTTGGGTGCATCGCGGTGAAGGGGACCGTTGGCAAGGCGAGATCGATTTGCGCTGCCCGCGCGTTGGGCATGTATGTTGTCGGCAGCAGCACGGAACCGTGTTCCAGCACCCATCCGTCGCGCAAGTTCAAAGCGACGCTCCCATTCTTGGTTCTCTCGTCTCTGGGCCTCAGATCTGCTGTCGGACTGAGTGTCGTCCTCGAACGGAAACTCAATGTCAAAATGGAGGCGGTCCCAGACGCTCTGCCAGACACCCACCCACTCATCCGGCGCTCCAGCACGGCGAGGTAGCCGGCTTCGGCCGTTAACAAAGGCCGCAGGGCCGCGTGGCGCCTGTCGTGCGGCGGCAGCTGTCAGGAGTTCCGGGTTCTCTACGCAGCCCTGACAATACCAGGCGCCGCGAGTCGGCATTCGATCGAGACCAGCGCAGAAAACGTGGCAGAGCTGTTCGCAGCTGTGGCAGTACATGAGCTGGGCCGAGTCACCAAACTCGTCGCAGACCATGCAAGCATCGTAGCTGCCATCGTCCTCGAGAATATAGTCTTCCTCGATGATCATGGACGGATCGATGTCGGCAACTTGTTGTCTGTCCTGAACGGCGTATGATGACACTATAGGAGCTGTACAATTGGGTCAGTGTGTGCGTTTGGCGCTGCGAGCCGGAATATGCTACCTCCAATCCGAGCACTAAGTTCTACCATGTTGAAGTTGGCCCGGCAGATGGGGCAGCTGTTTGCACGCTCCACCCATGGCTTCAGACACTCATTATGCAGGTTGTGTCCGCAAGGCAGCAGGTGCGCGACCATTTCATCGTCGCCGGGGGCGGCATCCGAAGCTGGCGAGTCGGTCGTCTGAGCGGCGCTGGGGTCGCGGCCCGTATCAGCCCCATCCTCAAGCGGCTCGCGCGCTACCGCGGACTCGGTGGTGGCGAGGTGTCCTGGATTTTGGAGGGCGAGGTCGCCGAGGCAGACTATACAAGTGTCGGCCATTGGGGTCGTGTTTGAGCGGGAAAGAGCGGTGGAGGTGTGGCGGAGGTCGGATCATATAGAAGATGGGGAGTGAAAGAGGATGGTCTTGAAGGTGGAGGGGAACCACCTTTATAGCGAGCCAAGGCGCGCTATTCGCGCACGGCCCAATTCGACAGGTGCAACCCGCGCCAGGGATCAGTCAGACGCTGTGTCGGAGTAGCTGGAGCCTGAGAAGCCCGTATAGCGATAGAGATGAGTCTATCTATCGACAGATGACCAGGAACGGAGGAGCAAAAAGGTTAGGCCACGGAGGCCAGGGCAGGCCGTCATACAAACTTCGACCTCACGGTTTCGGCTTACCCAGCTGTCCACGTGTTCACCACCCTCCCAGTGGCCCATATGACTTAATCCTCACCAAAATAGTTGCTCGGAATGCAAACAATGTTTCATGTTACTTCGTCATCGCTGCTGATTTATGCCCCGTGGTCTTCCCGGTAATATATGGCAGATTGCGCGGGGATGGACTAATCCTTGAAGCGGACAGCAAACAGACTCTTTCCGTTACGTAGCCAGCACAGAGACCGACGCGGGAGAGATTCCTCTTGAGCACCGATTGCACGATTGATCGCGTAGGCTTATATAGTGCCAAATGGAAACCGCAGTAGCGACGTCCTGAGGCGGCATCTAGCGAGGAACGCCCCGGTCGTCCAGGCACCCAGAGAACGCGCGTGTTCACAAATAGCATTGGAGGCTCCTTATCTTGATATCACGAAATATGGCACGATGCCAGCTCCGGTGGGATTGATCCACGCGACTCTGGGGAGAAGTCAAATCGACCACTTCAGCCGTACGCTGTGCTTGTATGCTCTAGAAGAGACTTCGCAGCAGACAGAATGTCCTAGCAGAGGTGATAGGGTGCGATAATCGAGCCTGATGGGGACGATGCAGGCTGCGAAGCCAGTTCGATTCGAAACCGAGCCAGACCGAATGGCATACACGTATTTTTTTGAATCTCTATAGGTCGAGTCGACGCGCGACTCTGCAGCTGGGAGCTTGGGGGGAGAATCCCACGAATGGATTCTGTGGTTCTTGTATTTCTATGTCTATTCTTCCGCGTCTCTTTAAGCGCCGCGAGAGTTTGCCGCTCGAGGAGTGGCTTCGCGCTCGCCTCGCCGATGCGAGTCTTTCCATATCAACGAAAAGATGTGAAACATCGGTTGCGGTCGAGTCCTGCGCGTCTTCGAGGAGTTAGCGGTGACGCTTGAAGGGAAAGCCTTGTGAAGGGCCTGCCCACCAGGCATCCTCGAGTCCCTGGTCTACTTTCAACCGCAATCATGGCCTCGCTCATTGTTAGCAGCCCTGGCTAAGCGGTTAGTGCAGTCAAAGTCTGCGCGCGGGTGTGCTGTGGTGACTGGAGCTCGAGCTGGCGGTGAGGGCGATGTTGTCGTTCCAGCCCGAGTGTGCCGAAGGAAGGTCCGCCAAGTGCTCTAACCAAGGCGGGATAGCGTCCAGCAGTTGGCCTTGCCAGCGGCGTGTCTGCTTACGTGCGGCGACACCTCATTGTTGCATGCTCAGACATCTTATAGCCTGGATGTGCTCTTCAACAGTCTCCCTAGTGCTGCCCACTGTACACGATGCAGTATCGGCTGACTGTCTCGTATCCCTCGAGATACGTTGTGCTTGCCTGCTGCCTCGGCATGACCTCACAAGGACTCGGCAAGGTCCGCCGTGATACTTGATCTGCCACGTTAACTTGACACCCTCACCCTCTCGACGACTTTCATCAATTCACTAACTCTTCCCGCATCCAATCTGACTTCTCGCATTTCTCAATGGCTCAAGACGCTCGCGAGTATGAGCTCGTCCTCCTGGGCGCCACTGGCTACACTGGGAAACTAACCGCAGAATGGATATCAGCCAACCTGCCTACGAACCTAAGATGGGCTATAGCTGGACGCAATGCGAAGAAACTGCAGGCTGTTATTGATGAGCTGACCGTGTTGAATCCTAACCGTAAACAGCCAGGTAAGAACTTTCCATTTTTCGCGACAAGATTATGGACATATCTCTCTAATTGAGAAAGATTGGATGATTTTCTTCACCTAGGAAGACAGGAACGATATGATTCGGAGTCGGCCATGCACACTTTCTGTAATCGTTTTGGCTGCGATTGCACTTGTTTCCTCAACACTAATTCCGTTACAGCAATCGAGACATGCGAACTCGAACAGAACCAACTGACTTCTCTCGCCAAGAGAACTCGCTTGATCATCACCACCGTAGGACCATACATGTGGTACGGCGAACCCGTCCTAGCCGCCTGCGCAGAGAACGGCACTCACTATCTCGACTGCACTGGCGAGGTTCCCTGGTATCACGACATGGTCTCCAAATACCACGAGACGGCTAAACGCAACGGCGCCATCATCATCCCACAATGCGGACTGGACTCTGTCCCCGCCGACATTATGTCCTTCGCACTCACATCACACATCCGCAAAACACTACAAGCTCCAACGCTCTCTGTGGTGCTCACCTTGTACGCCTTGAAAAGCGGTGTCAGTGGAGGGACCAGCCAGACCGCGCTCAATTTATTTTCTCACTATCCTCTATCGAAGCTTGCTGAGACGATGAAGCCTTATTCCCTCTCTCCGGTTCGTCCTACCAGCCCGTCCAAAAAGCCACCGGCAAGCTTGTTCTACCGCCTCCTTGGCCTCGTGCATATTCCTGAGCTGGGAGGCATTCAGACTGTGGGAATGATGGCATCCGTCGACACGTGTCTTGTTCATCGTTCGTGGGGTCTATTCGAAGAGACCTCAAAAGCGAGCTCACGACCCGAATTATCATGGGGTCCCAAGTTCCGCTTCATGGAATACATGCGCGCAAAATCTCTTGTTTCCGGGGCTTTGATCCGCTTTGGAATGGCACTGGCCGGTCTTTTCCTCGCATTCCCGCCTTCCCGCTGGATCCTCTCTCCCCTGATCACGAAGTTCGTCATCCCGGCGCCAGGAGAAGGGCCCTCAAAGGAAGCTCAGAAGGGCGATTTCCTCAACTACCGTAGCGTAGGAGTCGCAGACACTCAGAAGAAAGAGAAGGTACTAGGACGCCTGGAGTGTGCTCACGGTGCGTATCCGGCGACAGCTTTAACGCTGGCTGCGGCCGCAGATGTCATCCTGAGGGGCAATATAAGAGCAACTGAGGCTGGGAAGCTGGGCGGTGGGATTTTGACGCCGGCAACGTTGGGAGAGCTCTATGTGGAGAAGTTGAATGCGTTTGGCATGAAGATCGAAGTCGGAATCTAGGAATATATCGAGGAGAAACATCTTTCCTAAAGTATGACTCTCCACTCAGGCTTGAATTGCGACGGCCAAGCTCCTCGGAGTTTGGGTGGCTGCTAGCTATGACAGAGGTAACAGCGCAAATTGGTAATCTTCCGTCAGACAAATGTGGTAGGAGTAATGCTTTCTCTGCAATCTCCCTTTTCTCTGATCTTGTCTCCTTGTCCTAATAGACACGAGGGCTTGACGCAGAAGTCGGTGAAATCTTGCTCAGAGGTAATAGTATGCGGCCCAATTTTGCATGGGGATTTACCCAGCAAGCATCACCCCTAGGGAGTATGTACCCATCTGTCTAGATCAACCCCTTCCCCACCCAACCTAGTCCACCATCACTCACCAACTATCCCTAAACACGGCACAACCGCCCATCCTGCGTCTGCACCCCCCTCCCCCCATCCCTCACTTCCCACTCCTCACTCCCCACAGCCGTCGTCGCATAAAACAAGCCCTTAGGATCCCACTTCCTCTTGACCTCCCTCATCCTCTCATACTCCAGCCCATAAAAGCTCTCCTGCCACCCAGGTTCCATGACCGCGGCCTCGTTCAAATAACTCCCGCCTCCCTCCTCGGGTGTCACAACCTCCTTCCACGGCCTCAATATCCCATCGACCAACTCATCAGTCGCATATTGCATATCAGCGACTGACGCGTTGAGGGGCACGGGTCGCGAGCCGAAGATCAAGAAAGAGACAGTCTGCCGCCAGGCGGTGGAGACGGCGTTTGAAGCATTTGCGCGGTTGCGCGGCGCTTGGTGGTAGCCACCGAGGTGGAATCCCTTTTGCACGTGGCGTCTCAGGACCGCGAACGTAGCATTGAATTTCGCCGCATCCGCAAAGTGCGCGCGGGGGAGCAGTCTGTTTCCGGCCATGGTGGTCACGGTGCCGACGGGGAAGCTGCGGCGGCCCCAGCTGCTCATATAGGCTGGGTAGTAGCTCTCAAAGTACGTGGTATTCGGCGCCGTGGTCCAGGGGATGTTCAAGGCCTTCAAGTAGTCGAACCAGGGCGCTGTGAGCGCGTTGAACGACGCTATGGTGTGGTTCGGCGCGAAGAATGACCGCATGTCGAACGACAATTCCCCGTCCGTCGTCTCGTTCTGGTTGAAGATGAAGTAGAAGCTGTACGTCCCCGCGTCGGTAAACAGGATGTGCAATTCGTAGTACTTTCGGACTGCCAGCCAGAATGTTTCTTTGCTGACGTTGTTCTTTGCCGAGCTCTGAAAACTGAAAGAGGACGTGGTAACGGGGATCTTGGGGAAGACTCGGATCACGATGGACGTCACGATGCCGTAGGTTCCTCCGCCGCCGCCACGGAGCGCCCAAAAGAGGTCCGGATACGAGGTCGAGGACGCAGTGATGAAGTGGCCAGAGGCAGTAACGAGGTTGATGGAGAGGACATTGTCAGCAGCCATGCCGTAGAGACCCGATAAAGGTGTATGACCGCCGCCCGCAAAGTACCCGCCCACGTAGCCAACACTCTAGCGAACTATTCAGCAGCGAACGATACAACAAAACCAAGCCGAGATAGGAGAGCGGAGCGGAGGAAGCGAACCAGGCATCTTACAGGCGCAATCCCCCCCAAAGCCGAAACCCCAAACCTCTCCGCCGCCTCATAAACCTCCAACACCGTAACCCCTGAGCTCAACCTCAACGCCGGGCCCCTATACCCCCTTCCCGCTCCCTCCCCCTCCTCCTCCTCATAGTCTGCCAAAAACTCAATCCCCTTATTCCCATGCATCCAGACACTCAACGCCCCACCCCCAACCGACTTCCCCAGATAACAATGCCCTGTATTCTTCACCACGAGCCGCAGATCGCCGTTCCGCGCAAAGTTCACCGCGAGCTGCACCCGCGCCACCGTCGCCGCGTCGACGGCATACGCGGGGTACCCCCCGAGGGTGCAGGTAGCATTCTCAGGCCCGCCGGGGACGCAGGTCCGGCCCTGGAAGATGGGGAACATGATGGAGGTGGGGTCGTCTTCGCTGCTCACGGCGTGGGATCAGCACGGGCCGTACGGGCCCCTTGGGGGGCTTCAATAGTATGGGGGGGAACGGGGGGGTTGCATTGTGGGATCTTGTCTATACGCGCAACGTACTGCAGATACGGGTCCCCAAATCTCGCGGCGATGGCCGCGCACCTCTCCTCGTCTTTCTTGCCCCAGTGCGAGTCGAAACATGGCGCTGCTAGCGGCACTGTGGCTATCAGCGCGCCGTCTAAGACTTTGTCGAATACGTCCCAGGCGTGCCGTGAGGGCCAATTCGCGTCTCCTGGGTATGTTTTGCAAAAGCCTTTTCCCTGCGTCGTGTTTGGGGTTGGGACGGAGGCGGTGTCGAAGGCGTAGAGGTGGGCGTGTGGGGCTGTTTCTGGGGCGGTGAAGAGGTTAGAGAGGAGGGTGGGTGTTAGTTGGGTTGTTTCGAAGGGGAAGAGGGGT